>OENT01002425.1:1284-21063 GCA_900239685.1 Rotaria macrura
CGCATTCCCTGATTTTCTGCTCATTTTAGAAATTGTTTTAACTGTGCATAGGAGTTGCCTCTAACATTACGTCTACGGCAAAAGGCAGAACAATCTTATAAGTAAAATTAATCACGATTGAATAGCTTAGTGTATACTTGAGAAGAAAAGGAACCATGCACCATACATCTGTGCTGAATGGCCTCTAGTTATTAGTGTTCATGTATGACAGCACTCAGCATACTTAGCTGCAATACACGACTACTTTTTATGTTCGAAAAATTAGAAAAGAAATCTTTGATAAAATCATTAGATCGTAGATATTAGCGCTACCGATACGACACAGTTAGATTCTCCGAAAAAAATCTATACTCGTTTTTTTGAAAAATATCAAATATCTAAAGCTAGAGAACGCATCGCATCATTAATTAGGTTCCTTGTATTATTAGATTAACTTTGCACAATTTTTCCCTTTTCGGTTTGTTTTATTTTGAAAATTGTGTCATTTTTTTCTGTAACAACAAATCTGCTTGTTGTAACAAATGATACAATGGATTGCATCAAGACAAACAACTCTGTATGAAAAGATCCAGAGGTTTTTTTTCTGATTTCACGCTTCAGAATAATAATGATTTTCTATTTTCAATTTCTGACTTAATATAATTAAAACTTGGAGTGAGATTCTAGACAAGACATTCCTAATGTTTGCAAATCATGGGATCTTTTAATTTTGTGAATAAGATCACGAGAGTATGTTGCAGTTTTGCGTGATCGTATGTGTTGTTCGCTGGTAAATTCACTGACTTAAAGATGCATGCAAAATCAAAAATAAGTCTGCAGTACTCTACTTTTCTATTATCAGTTATATGCTTGTTCATGTGTTATTTTCAAATCGTTTTTCATCGTTGCTCATAAAAACAAAATTCCAAAATAAAAATAATAACGAAAAATAAGATACACAACAATGTGCAATCATATTGAGAAAAATGAGTCAATTCTATTCCAATGCTAATAATAATGATGGTAAGATTGCTCACTGAATTGTGGGATAATAGGCCACATCTTGTTTATGTATGCTCTGTTAAGCACTATAAGAGCTTCCACGTACACAGGATCCATTGAACTTCTGAGTTCAGTCACTATGTGACCTGCCATAGAACAGTGAAAGCTCACTATCAACTGAAGAAGTTGGAATCACCAACACAGACTTTGCAATGTTGACGAGCAGAGAATGATCATCTTTATAACTGTACCGATATGCAAATAGATTGTTGCCGAAACCGTCACCAATTTTCATACTTCGGTATACTTAGATTAGCTTACCCGATTCTCTCACCAATGCATTTTTATTATGAAGGGATGAGTTTTTCCTACTTTTGTATTATGAAAATCAGCGAATCGATTAGTTTTAAAGCGATTTGATGATGATGATGGTGAAGTACTTGATACATGTTGTGATTTTGACGAATGAGAACTGTCTTATTGCTGGATGATGTCAGATGCAAGAATATTGAGACCTTTTTGAACTTCCTTGTTTTGTCTTTCCAAATATGAACGATTTGAAACGAAACGATAAGATTTAAATGATGGATCTAAATACAAGCCAGCCCAATAAAATTTTAAAATCGAAGGTAAATATTTTTCATCAAGATAATATCTAACTTCTGATTTCAATTCTTTAATTACTTTATGATCACTCAGATTAGCTTGAGTTTCATTCATCATGCAGTAATAACTGGGCACAAGATTTTGTAACATCGGCTGATTGGCAATTTCACGTTGGTCAAAAATTATTGAAAATGGTCACATCAATTCAACGGTTCCGTTAAATAGAACTGTATCCACGTTAAATAATGAGGATTGTTCTTGCCTGTCACGTAGTTTAGTATTGAATTCCTCAAGAGAATCATTTAAAAAATCATGAATGATAAAATATGATCGCTATGAGCGTTTACCACAACTGCCTTTCAGTGTTCTTGCTAATTTATCCTGAATACTACTGGTTTGGTCAAAATACTTACGTAATTCACGAACTGCAAGATTAAACGTCGCGAAATTTGGCTATTTTGCATCTTCTCTACTCCAGGCCGTCTCAAGATTAGTATTACATCGATGAGCCATGCATGGAATACGAGCTTCCTGTGTGATATTAAAAAGCTGAACCATATGCTATTTCCTTGACCGGTGACCATCGGCGAATCACCGAAAGATAAATTCAAAAATGTATTTAATTTCTGGTCGGATGTTCATACTTGTTTTACTGTCTACAGGAAAATTCTTGCACCTTAATAAAAAATTAGAAATTTTATCTTTATTATTGGTTCAGAAAATGGAGAAATCACGGTACGAATGTCTAACGTAATGGTCAGTCCACGTGTCACATGTAGCTGCAGCACAATGATTTTTAATTGTTGTATCAAGAATCTGTCAAATAGTCATTCAAAATTGGCTGAATTCGACCATGACTTCAATACGAACTGTCATTCGATCATAGAAAATTTCACAAACATTTACTTTACCCATCTATGTAGACCAATGTCGATAGAGATTTGTACCAGATCGAGAACACCATCATTTTCAAATGTGTTGAAAGAATGACTTCCAGCCGTTACGAATTTCAATTCAGCATCTTTCAGCTATCTTTCCAACTGCTCGCTCCATTGACTTTTGTTTGAACAGGAGCTGCTTCTTCTGATACTACACCTGTCGATATTGAAGACGTATTAATTGTGCTAGAGCTCGAACAGCATTGTTGTATGTGTGCATAAAATGTATTCAAACCACAATTTTTTCGATTTTGAGAAGCATTTCTCTTTGAATGAGTTCTATATGCAACCAAACAACGTTTGCCAGCAACCCACCCATAAAACACTTGTTGTTTTCCGTCTTTTCGTTTGCCCATACCACAGCAATACCGTTCGCCCAAAGCTAGTGAGCCTTCTTCGGATTATTCATCAAAATAAAGTCTTTCGCAGCTAATTTTCGTTGTGTCGGGCCACATTGTAAACTATTAGGATCAATCATATTTGAAAATAATGAAGATATTATTGGGGATAAATTGATGTTTCACATAGAGAGCAGACACTAAGTGGACGGACGAGAGAGAAGCAGAACAAGGTATAAAAAATGGCTAACGATATCATACTATGAACAATCGATTTAAGTGATTAACCACCACGCTATTAGTATCAGTCAATTTTTCTGTAAAAGTATCGTTCAATGCTTATGCGCGTACCATTACAAATAATGTTCACTATCAACAGAACAACAGTTTGCATATCGCCGATAGTTTCGAATGACTTTCGATAATGATAAAATGTAACTAACTGACTATAAATAAATAAATAAATCTGTATATATATATATATGTTGTATGTCAATGAGAAATCATTTCATCAGCTTCATACTTGCTAGAAAAACTAAAAGTAACCTTACTTTTACAGAAAAACAGAGCAAATGAAAATAGTTACTTTTAATTTTCAACCGCTCAATTTTCGGTATTTTCCAAACTGGTCGGGCACCGGTCTAGTCGGACCGTTTCCAACGCTTGTAGATTACAATTGACGAAGCAATCCACAATGCAATCGACACCGAACTACTCAAGCAAGTATCCACGATTATTTGTCACTAGCTATGCAACACTGATGGTTATTTAAGTAAGGAATTTTTGCATGACAGATTTTTAACAATGAACTGCTTATTTTGTAAAAGTGTTCCGATACATCTTTAATGTGTGCATATGGTTTTACTGAACTAAATAATCGTGTGTCTAAAACAATAATAATCATATGTATTGGAACTTATGTAAACGCTTGAATTTTTTTAGAGAAAACGGTCAATGATGCCACTATCAATGAATTCAGCTGCGTTGTAAAAGCCAGACTGAAAACAAATTTTATTACAATAATTGTTTTTCTTGAATTATACCACTATCATCAAGATGCTAATAATAAGTAGTAAGATATTCAATAAGAAAAATGAAATGAAAAGCATCAGCAGTAGAGTTGTAGAGCAATCTATTGGATGACAGTTGTTAGCGGCTTCTTCACCCACACATTGTATCTTCCGTTTTCATCTTTTACCATTTGTCCTCGATTTCGTCTACGCCGATATTGATTCTTCTCTTTCTCTGTTCCCTTGATATGATATCATTATTTTCTTCGTACAAGATCATTTCTTTCCTCGATGTAATTTATTTCGTTTACATTATCTTCTCTTTTTTTGCTGTATTTGTTTCCTATTTCGCTTACCCTGCATCTGCTTTAGTTGGTCTGATGCAGTTTAGGGGTCGTGTGTATGGGTGTTTCTACACTTCTGTTAGATAAAGTAAAAAGAGTATCAAGAAAGCATTCTTAAACTTAATAGTACCTAAAACGTATCGGAGCAGCAAGATCCATTACAATAAAGATGTATTCAGTAGTTATGAATTTACTTTAATATTGAAGTTTTCTACTATGTCAAATATCAACGTAGTAGGATCAGCATCATGAGATCGGTAATGATATTTTGATATTCTTTGAGACACATAACAAAACCAATATTTATAGCGATTCTGTATCCGAAAAAAGCATTGATCTTTTCCGTTCTTTGATGTTCTTTTCTTTTGTGTTTTGTTATTTTATTCTTATGTTGACATACTTGTAATGCTTTTAACCTTCAGTGAGATGTTTCTATTTAACTAACATTTAACATTTTTAAACACAGGCGTTTGATGTTCGTACATCGATGGTTTTAATCATATTTATCAATATACAATATGGCATGTGAGAATCGTCTCTTAGAACTGATAATATTCTCTCTGGTAATAGTATCTTCGATTGCAAATAATGTACTACAAAGTCATAGTTTTATGGCTCAACAGAATATCAATCTGCTGGTAGCTCAAATAAAGACGATGCAAATGGACCCAGTTCTGTTCTGGAATTATGTCATGCTACAAGCATGTGGCAGTGACTATGATCCTGTGCTCGTTCCAACACCGGATCAGTATGGCCCAGGAGCTACAGCACGTGCTTTTGCAATTGTTCATGCTGCTATACACGATTCAATGGTTGCCTTCAATAGAGCTTACAAGTCTATATTTAAATATGGCGCGATGCCTCTGACCAATAATGTTCCTCAACGGCCTGCTATGGATGCAGCTATCACAGAAGCTGCATTTCAGACATTGTCTCATTTGTATCCAAAACAACAGAAAATTTTCGTTGAAGTGCGTAATGCATATTTAAAACGAATTCCAAGTGATATCATAAAACAAAATGCTATTAATAAAGGTATTCATATTGGTCGATGGATTGCTGACGGTATTTTGAAAAATCGAGCTGACGATCTTAGTACAAGAGAGCAGATATACATACCTCCCATTGAGCCAGGCTATCATCAGGTTGATCCAACGCATCCCAATCAAGGTTTTATAGGTGTACATTGGGGTAATGTGAAGCCATTTCTGTTGAACTCTGGTTCACAATATCGTCCGTCAAGTGTTATAGGCAATACACTTCAATCGCGACTTTCCTATTTACAATCTGGAACTTATTTGAGAGAGTTCAATGAAATTAAAGCATTGGGAGCAAAAAACAGCACAGTTCGTACTGAGGATCAAACACATATTGGTATTGCTTGGGGTTATGATGGAGTTCCTAAGTTAGGTGTTCCACCACGTCTCTATAATCAGATTGTAAGAGTCATTGCTATTCAAAAGAATAATACAATGGAAATCAATGCTCGTTTATTTGCATTAGTTAACATAGCAATAGGCGATGCTGGGTTTGCTGCATGGGACGCAAAATACATATATCGATTTTGGCGTCCTATTGTGGCTATTCGTCGAGCCACTGGTAATACTCGTGGAGATCCGCAATGGGTACCTCTCGGATCTCAGGGTGATGGTGCCGATACGAACTTTACTCCACCGTTTCCAGCATATGTGTCAGGTCATTCAACATTCGGATCAGCTTGTTTCGAAACACTTCGACTCTTTTACAAAACGGATATGATCTCATTTCAATTTCAATCAGATGAATACAATGGAAAAACAATTGACTCGAACACAGGGAAATATCGACCAGCACGAACACGCAGATATACATCATTCACACAAGCTGAAATGGAGAATTACATGAGCCGACTTTATTTAGGTGTACACTGGCGAACTGATCAAGAAGATGGACGAGTTCTTGGCAGAGCCGTGGCACAGCATGTCTATAAAAGTTTGAATTAAACGCAAAACTGTGCGCTTAGATATTCCGTATTCTTATTAGTAGCATACTCTCTTTACTTTTCTCTTGAATTCTCATAATATGGAAGCTAAAACAAATCAATAATTGTAAGCTTGTGATCGCATACAATTCATGTTCGATTAAAAAAATAAAAACTGAAGATAATACTATAAGAAAGTTAATATTTAGCTTACAATCAAAATTTGAACGCTACTCAAGGTAATGCGAGTGATTCTGTATCTCTCATAGAATTTTTATCAAAAAGATGTATGAGTAGTATGATTGTTTTGCCGAAGACACATAACGGTGGATTTACTCGCGTTGGATTGCATAAACAAGTTGATGAGCTATTGTCTGTAGGGAAAATCGATGAAACACTATCGATTCTTCGACCAAACACGTTCTGAACGAAAAAAGAATGTTGACTTCATGTAGAATAGAATTTATCATAGTCATTCTCCTCTTCGAAAATCGTGTAATGCTTTGGTCTAATTGTAAATCTATAGGGAAAACTTGCCGATGATAGATTTACGAAATTCCGAAAATATGAATGAAGAAGTTAATACTACAACAGATCGAGTGAAGTAATCTACAGTGGTGAAGAACACTATAGTTACATCATTTTTCTCATTTTAAACCTATTGGGATTACGCTAACATATTTTATTCGTCGATGGTATTGACTCGATATTTGGGGCTATCTATACGCAGTAATTGTGTAGATCACATAGTTGTGCTGCCTATATACTCGTCTTGATGTAATCTTCTCTTATTTACTTTGATGCTAGGTCTGGTGAACACACGTATACTCTTCAATAAGTAGGCTATTGATGGATCAAATCACATAAGGAGATGAAGTTCATCAGAATTTTTATTTGCACAAAACATTGAAATAATTACTGAAGTTTCTTATGTAAAATTTTGCTTGTTTAATCCATTTATAGAATTGTTTGCTAGGTTCCTACTAATTTTGAGAGTTTATTCAGTTGATTAAATCATGATACAAGTATTTAAAATCTCTTCTATCTATACGTCTTTTTTTTCAGCTATCTTGAGCCTTAAAAAAGCAAATAGTATTATTGATCAAGAGATAAATGTGTATAGATGAATGTTTCTCCTTCAAACTCATGAATCTATATGTGACCCCTATTTATATCCTTCTATCAGACGTTGGCATACTGACTTTTTAAAGACTTTCACTATTAGTATAGCTTGTGAAAATTCTTTCATCACTGCTTGACTAATAAATACCAATACCAGTTTACTTTTTACAATGTTTCTCAGGAATAATTAAGATTACGGGATGAAAATCAGATACCAACAACGCCAGTATTCTTCTTAATTACGCAATCACAATAAATCGGTATCGTGTTTGTAATCTGGAAAAAACTTCAGAACGATAGTATCACAATATATTGTTGAAGTTATACAATAGTAGTTTGCGTAGATCTATGCACCACTATTTCCTATGATCATGATCACGCATATAAAAATTTCTAGTTCTGTAATATTGGCCAACGTAAACTTATGTAGTCATTCAACATCTACCAATGGAGAGATAAACTGAAATCAAGAATGAAAACATGTCGAATGTTCATTCGCTGAACACGAACCGCCAGTCAAAACTTCAACGAGGACTTCCTTTTTTTTTCAGACATGAACTGTAGAATAGCAACCATATTTTGCGACAATGATCTGATATATTCATGATTTTTTTTGTAGTAGCCTGCTATTCTGAACAAGCAATCGGTACAACTAAAATTACTTTGAATCTTTTGTTGAGCAAAGTCAGCTTTAAAAGAAAAACAAAAATCATGATTTTGTTTTTCCCAGGATTATTATAATCGATATGCCATTAATTATAAAAGCAAACAGATATGTATTGAGCAGGTTAAAAGAAACTGCTTCTTTTGTAATAATAAGGGAGAACAAAACAAGAAGACAGTGAAAGTGAAGTCTATCAATAGATATTGGAGGCAATCTTTAAGTATTTGGTGCTAACAAACGACGAATAAATGGATCGTTTTTACATCTAGAAGAAGAACATAATTGTTCGACATTTGAGTTCATCTTCATGTACATACCCGGCTATGAACTCATATTTGTTCAATTTTTTGTTTCCACTGACATCAAGCTTATTTATGATTTCTATAGCACGTTTCTTTGGATCGTTATCTCCGTGTCTATTAGTTTCGCCCAGTAGATCATACTTCAAATCAAATACATCTATTACTCATGAAAAACACAATAGATGATAGAAACGTTAAAATTTTACCATAGCAGAAATCATAGTCGACAACTCTTTTCGATCAATGAGTCCATCTTCTGAACTATCACATCTGATTAACAAAATAATAAGCATGTACAAAAAACATTCGACAGAACTAACATATCGAATGCAACTTCGAACCGATCTTCTAAATCACCTTGACATGTAGCAGCGACAGCCAAGAGAAATTCATCAAAGTCAATTACTCCATCATGATTGGCATCGAATGTTGAAAAAGCAAGTCTTAAATAGAACGTAGACGAATAATGAAACGAAAAGAATTTTTACCGATTTACTTGCAGAAAGAATCTGCGTTGCCTTGTTTATAGAAGTTCTTGTACAATGCAACAAATTGCTTTTTGTTGAGTTTACCCGTTGGACAATCACGAAGAAAGCTCTAGAAACAAAAACAAGCTACAAAAAATGATTGTACATGCAGTTTATTACGGCGTGCCACTCTCGAATTTCTAAAAGAAACACAGAGCACATAAAAAAAATTAGTCGACGTCAAATTAATACACTTTTTTAAACCCTTCTCAGTGTATTCAGTTGTTGCTAGGAACATTGCTATTTCTAAAATAACAACGAGAATCAGAACGAGAATATTAAAGATAATCTGAATGAACTAACGTTTCTGTGTGAGTTCATTCGATCGAGTTTTCTTTGCGCTTTTGTTGCCCATGATTAGTATGTTTTTTGAACGATTCTATTTGTGAGATGAACAGAATAGAAAATCTGAAAGATGAATCAAGAAACAAAAAACTAAATTCTTGAGAGAATATTATTTTCGCATAAACACAGTGGAACATATTCATTGATAGACGATGCAGTGTACGAAAATGGGACGGATTAAAGAGCCATTACATACAATTAAAGCATGACATCGTATTAACCTCATTCTAATATATTGAGTTTCTAGAAACTGTGATACAATAGAAGAAATATCAGGGACACACATATGTGAATGTTTAAACAATACAGAATATGCATGCATGCATCCATCATGATGTAAACAGTTCTTTCACATTTTGATGAATGCTCATTGATCAAACTGGAATATTTTTCTAAAGTATTACTCATAAAACAGTCAAACTGAAAGAAAACAATTACATGATATGGTTTTCTAATTGAACTCTCATCAATTTTTTCAATTATAGTAATCTTAAATGAACAACGTGACCGAATTGTCTGCTTCATTTACAAACGAGTTCTTAAGAATTAACTATTAGTTTGAAATGTAAAATACAAATCTAATCTTGGTGACTTGTATGCATGGCATGTAAAATGATTTTTAACGTTTCTGTTGCTGTTGATATTTTTATCGAGTAATAGAAAGAGAATACTCAAGATTAATGTAATAATTTATGTTTATAAAAGGATTTTACAAATTAAGTTCAAAATTGAAGAAATCTGAATTTCACAATTAGATATATTCGAGTTTGATTTACTTGTTAAGCGGGACAATAGAACAATGCATTCTTTTTGTTTTTCATCAGTAGACATATTAAACGATTCAGATATGATTATATTTATTCTATCAGTGCTTCTAGTGTCTAGGTTTGAATCAATGAAATATTGTTTCTATTGTACCCAATAAATCAATACAAATAATTTTAAAAAATTGGATAATCACTGTCAATAATTTTATATTTTCTCATGACACTGTTGTCTATGTTTCAGATAAACAAATGAGAACGATCATCGTCGATGTTTAATAATAGATATTTCAAATTATCATGTAACTCACATACATGTAAATTATGAAAATTGGAACCAATTGAAAGTTTCTTTTGATTAATGCATGTTGATAGTCTTAGTTTATGACATTCCTAAAAGTCGATTAATGCAAATAATTGTTCTTCAATACATATCTAAAATTAATTGAATTCGTTTGATAGTGTAGACGCCTTTGCATCTCTACATGACATGCATTTATGATCTTGATGCATAGCACACTAGAAATGCAAATAAATCGAAAATCTTACATATCTTGCGATGTCGGTGTCATGAATTGCATGTTGTTCTAAAAAATTGAATGATTGTATGGAAACAAGTACAACTAAGATAAATGAAAAATTTCGCGGTGATAAATTAAATTTCAAGGAGAAGACGTATGAAAGAGAATAGTGGTGCACAAAATTTTTGCACAGACAAGAATATGACATCTAGAAAGCAGAAATGAATAAAACGATTAGAAAATGTATTGATGTTTGTAGTAAGGAAATCAAAATCTCTCTATCGTAGATGATGTTATTGAACAGGAAAGCTAACGGATGGTATTCATTTATGTGAATCGTGGACTGCGACTGATGCTTGAAAACAATTCAATACGAATGACTTCATTATCAGGGATTTTTTTCTACTCCGGAGATTTTCTTAAATAACCAACATCCATATTTAATATGAACCAAATAGATTGAAATAAATATGATAAACGAAATTTAAAACACAATTAGAAGTATGATACAAAGTCGTACAAAAGTTGAAGTCGAATCTGTCAAGTTCTGAAATAATAAGCATACAAACGTAGACGAATACTTACGATAATCTTTCGTATAAATGTCGATTTAACTATCAGAGTCTCATCAACAGGAACGATTGTCGTACGAGCCATTGTGAAGTCGAGATTGTTCTGAAAGAATACAAAAATCTTTCTTTTTACAATTTTCTGTTCGAAGAGATACTAGAGAAGATAAGAAAAAGTCACATGGCAACTGTCAGAGATAATGTTGCATATACGGGATCCTTGAAAGTATATTTATGAACAAATAGAGTACATCGCTAAGTACTTTTGTTTGATTTACTATAGAAAGTATTGATCTATGATTATACTCTTACGTTTTTAATTTCTCTAGTAGAAAAACTAAGTCTTGCTCCTCATGGGTACCTTTGATGTCAAGAGAAAGAGAGTACTGAAGACTATCACGGTAAATAGATGAATTTGTCGGTGTCTATCTTCAATCGATTCTGGTTTCAACTTCACATAATGCAGCAAAATAAAGTAGCTTATTACTTTGTATGTAAACAAAGTCTAGAATGAAACGATGAAACTAACATTAAAGATCATATGTTTATGTCATTGATTTAGGTCTCGAAATAATTAGCATTCACCAATGCATATTCGCAGCAATTAAAAGTTAAAATCTCTCATCTGCAATATATTTAAACGTATTTTTGTATATCATACGCAAGTTTCCTCCAGTTGATTTTCCAGAACTGTGAAACCATTGGAATGAAGATTATCGGGATCGAAATTATTGATGATTTCTGGCTAAATATTGGATTGTGAAAGTTTAAGTTTTCCATATTTTTTCCCTATAATCTAGGCGAAAGTGAAAACTAGTTACTTAATATCTATTGGGTCTTGAAATAAAAATAGAAAAATCAAGTAAGAGAAAATTCTGGAATGTCAAACAGATTTCCGAACGTATTCTTTTATTTGTACGAATACTTATGGCATAATTCGTAGTGATGGCTGTGCAAGATGTTACTCGTTTAGTTGATTACCAGATTTTTGTCATAGAAAATATACCATTGTAAAATGAACATGTAACGAAAATGATTCCAGTTGCAGAATGTAAAGTATGAATGGGTTCTAACATTTGACATAGTTAGTGATTAGTTATGAGCGATGAATGAGATACAAATGATCAACTATTTTTACACTTGTTTTATAAGAATTATGAACTATTCGAAGTATAAATCAATTTCTCGATGAATCAAAGATTCAAGAGAAAACGTCACGGAAAATCTACAAATAATGACATCAAATAAAGCAATTATTCATCGCATAGTCGATATGATATCCACAGACAGATTTATCTTTTATCAGAACAGAATTTTTCCAGTTTATTGACAGAGAAATGAAAAGAACTCTGTACAGTATATCACAATGAATACATATGTTCTATCGTCATTCAAAAATATACTGATAAATTACAGATCGTTTAAACCAAACTGTCGTCAGAAAAGAAAAACATCACACTAACCATGATGGATGCGAACCTTCTGACAAGCTTGTTCTTCTTAGTATTTAACTCACAAAATTCTCAATACAAGCATTCGAAAAATCTGAAGAATCACTAATTTCTTCCGGATCTTTGTGGTGATGTGAACTAACATGAAAAGGAGCTGTCTTCTAATATATATATATATATATATATATATATATATATATATATTCAAAATTGTTTGCCATACTTCTATTTGTCATGCAATAATAGTAAAAAAAATAGCTTTCGTCTAATTTAGTATATTAGCCAAATCAAATAGGGTGAAGGACAAAATGGAACTTTTCAAATCGAAAAGATATCTACACAATTTAAGAGGAGATTAACAATATTCAAGTCTGAATGAGTCGTAAGCAGTTATAGTAAAATCTAGCGGTTAAATAATGACGCCAATAGAATTCTTGCATACGGTTTCATTATTTGAACATTAATCAAATCAATTTTCGAAGCGAAGAATATCATCAAATGAAGGATTTTCCCCCGTATTTGATGAAAGCGAGCTGCAATAAGAAAAAAAATCTCTATGGTTAAAAGAAAAATATGAGTTCAAGTAGGATTCTCTATGTTTGTTAGAAAAACAAAACAGTTGAAACATTATAATTCATCAGTATTGTAAAAATATCTTCAATCATTTTCCCCGAACAACTTTTATTATTAGAATATGCTGTTAGTTATAGTAAACCTGACTTAATTAAAATGGATTGAGTCCTAAAAATCTGATAAGGATCGAACGAAGTTCAATGTCAAATCTTACAGAGTAAATTATTGATAGTAAACACATTGTAGCAATAGTTTAACATACACATACAAGTACAGCAAGATAAAGGATTCCTAGTTGTCTGAACTATTTCCGATTCAATATTTACTTGTAAAAAGTTGACATAGAGCACTCGTTTAATTAGTTTATCTAATTAGATTCTTTGTTTCTGTAAAAAGAAAGGTTAACTGTAAACAGCATTAAACAAAACATCACAATGTTCAACCATCTTCTACACTATTACTTTATCCTTTTGAGATTTGTTTATTTAAGCTTATGAATGTCGTCTTTTTTTCAAAACACAACTATACTGATTTTTCTTTATGAAACAAGAGATGTCAAATGAATAAGCATGATTCATTGGCACATCAAATCCTGAGAAGTTACTTTGTTAAAAGTTTCACATGTAAGATTTTCAAGTTGGACCCTATGTGAATAGTAGTACTCTAACAGTGAACAATTTATGCAATCAACTCGTACGGATTTCTGTTGCTCAAGGTTCTTCTTGACTCGTATCTACTAGGTTGAACTAATTATACTCTAAGATATGTTGGTTAAAGTTGAATTTAAACACTTCGTTGAGTAAATCAATCGATGTTATCAAGATTTTCTTATTGAAAACTTGAATTCTAGAGAATATAATCTCTGAAAGAAAGTTTATAGAGTATCATCGACTTGAGGTAAAATCAGTCTTTCAAAAAATAATGTAAGATAACTACAATGATGTTTTGGAAATTCGAACCAAAGAAGAACACGGACAGGTCTTCAACATTATACAGCGATGAAATTCTGGTTAAGTATGATCATAGTCATCAGTTTATTTTACAGACTTTCAGATGTTATGTATTTGATCGCGCCAAAACTAGACTAGTTGTACTAATTAATGATCCTAGTTGAGTCAGGTCTTATGGTAAAGTTTGAAATCTTGTGAAGTGATTACTGTTTTAGAGCCAGCGTTTAGGAAGTTTGTTTTTCAGGATGTGGTTAGCAAAAAACGATGACTTTTAGAATAATTGTATTGAAGAGAAGTGCGAGGATCTCTTAATAATGTTGGTAAAACAAGAACCATAGCTCAATACTTATTATGTTTAACGATTCGTTCTAGAAATTTTGAAAAATTTATGTTTTTCTTTTGACTTTTCTGATTAACATCTAATTTCGTATGTTACGCTTGTAGACATCAGTCAGCCACTATAAGACATCAACGATTTCATGCTGGTACATTTTTACAAGCATGCTAAAGTTAATCAAGTTTTGTACAGTAAAATCTGTAATATATTCAAGACTCATCAATATGCACAATAGAATATTTATTTCTCTATTATACCAGATCCTTTGACTGTAGTTTAGGAAATATTCTACGAATGAATTCCGGATTTCAGAAACAGTGTTTTAATTTTCTTTTTCGTCGCTCAAGGACAAGTGACATTCAATGAAATTTTTAAAACTTAAAATTGAATATTCCTACCGAATACAAAACGGTTCCTCGTCAAATTTTTCACAGCCAAAAAGTTTATGATTCTCTTCAGTTGTAAACATCTTAAGTGACAACCGCATTCATATTTCTTAAGCTATTTTAGTATATATAAAATTTCAGTTTGTGAGAACATTTTTTGTTACTGTTGGATTATTCATCATAGTTTCTCACTATGATGTGAAACATATCATGAAATCTCTAAGATCCTATGCGTAAATAAAAGCTCCGTTCAACCATATGAAAATACAAACAATATGAGCTTTTGTATAGATAGTATGAATCATCCTGCATAGCTACATGTTAAATTATAGGATAAATATACAATGCAAATGAAATTGAACGATCAAATCTAATTTCTTGTAAGTTACAGATACTTAACGAAGCATTGCAATTTATTTTGATTGTTCAACCCAATAAAAAACATGGCATGTTGAAAGTAAAAAACTAATTGGATTTTCTTGCAGTTATTTAGAAGTTGCACCTCGAAAACCGACAATCGACTATGATGACGTTATACTTTCTCGTAACTTATGTTTATTTTGCTGAAAATCAAACAAAAACACCTTGATTTGTACAGGTAGGCATATCTCTAACTTGTCTTCGCATTTGCGAACATAAAATTGTAATTTTGATTTGATTTAATTTGAATAAGTTTTCTCAAATTGAATTTATCTAAAAAGAATGTAACGTTGAATTTGTCGTGTTGTAAATTGAACTGAATTTAAGAAATTTAATGGCTTTGACGTGGATAAGTTTAAAATAACTATCATGAATTTGAAATTTCATTTTGTGAAATTCAAAAAATTAATTTATTAATTTTACTTTTAAATGAAATTTGATCAATAGAGTTCGTCAAATACGGTCACTCGTTGTGTCTTTCATATGAACTGAAATTTGTAGAGTTCACTAAACGACATAGCTCAATATTTCTCTTCTGACGATATAATTTGATTTCATAAAGAGAAAAATACTGATACTTGTTTCTTTTTCTCAGTTCTCAAGGGTGTTTCAATACAAACACCAATAGCTTTGTGAAGGAAGTGTTTCAATGAGTAAAGTAAATTTCAATAGCCCAGTTTTTCACGTAGAATCGAATGAAATTAAAAACATTGGGTGTTACAAAAGATGATGTTGGAACTATTTTTGAAGTTCTCATGTATTCTCTCATAAGAATCTATTCGTACCCTCATGAACAGTCACCATATATTCTGTTTTGTTTCAATATAGGAAATGAAATTCAACTATTACTAAAAATTTCCGGTGGGTACTGGTGAAGCCAATTGATTTCGAGACAGAACATCAATTTTACATAAAAGAAAAAGAAATTGGTTTTATTTTGTTTTATTCATCAGCTGCAATACAAAACCAGCCATTCGTCGTCCTACAAAAGTTTATGAAAGCATTTTAAATTTATGTATCGGTCGATTGTGAGCAGGATTAAATTATTTAGTATTTTTTCAGTATGCACGTTTTTCTTTTGTATTAAAAATAACTCAATAAAGGTAAAAAACAACCGGCTAGAGTAACAAAAAAAGCGAACAACACATGTTTAATTAAAAATATAGTAAAAAAGACGACTCAATAAAAGTTGTAAACGGATGTGATACGGTGCGTTTAAGCTGATTTACGATGGTAATGCGGCGATTTACAGTTCATTGTATTTTATCCAGAAATTCTCGAGAAAATGAAGAATACGGACCGTCTACAATGCGGAGAAAAGTGGTGCGTATCTCGGGGCCATATAATATAGTCTCTTACGGACCAACCGCGAACCGTATTGATCCCGTTTGTTACAGGAAATACTTCGTTTTAACATAATTTTTCGTGAATATTCGAACTATAAACGGTACCGTTTTGATCTACCTGGGATAGGAATCTTTCAGGGTTCTTTAGTAACACGTACGTAAAAGTTCCGTAAACTATACGTTAGTATTCGATAAACCTATGCTGGTAAAAAAATTACGAAGTGTCGTAAAGGCACCCGTCTATATTTGTTCACCGGCGTACATGGACCATTCTGGACGACTACTACTACAGAAAGAGAATTACATTTAACGTTGAAAACAAGAAGTATTGTGAAAGAAGAAGAAAACGGTAACCGTAAGTATACAAAAAATGACTGAGAGAGTGGATTTAGGTTAAGCTGAGGCTGGTTACCGATTCGAAATACACGTATGTGTGTGTGTGTTTGTGCGTGCCTGTCTGCTTGGGTGATGGTGTAACCAGGGGCGTACCGAGCCACTTATAGCAGGGGGGGGGGCGTAAATACTTGAGGAGGAAATTTTTCAACATCTAGATAAGTTTTAGTGGATATTATAATTGACTGCTAACCAGTGAACAGAAGATAAAAACTAACAATGATGTGATGTGTTCATTTTTCATGCCGATTTTCGAAAAGTTATTCTCATACATCTGGTTAGAAATACAATTAATGGTACCTGGTGAAATTTCAATTTATTCATGTCAATGTAAGATAATATTTCAATTTCAATAATATGAAATTAATAACAAAATGAAGAAAAACAACAAGACTACATGATACAAAAAACTGTTCAATTATTGATACGTATTCTCCTATCTCTCATTTTTGTCCAATCATTCACTAAATTTTCAATATCTATTTCATCGAGTAAATCACACTCAATTGAACTAATAATTAGATAAAATAATCGGTCATTTTCCATCGTGCTACGTAGGTAGGTTTTAATCAACTTCAATTTAGAAAAAGAACGATCATTACTAGAGACTGTGATTGGTAGTGTTAACATAAATTGATATAGTAAACAAGCACGAGGATAAAGTTTGCTACTGCTTTTAAGGATAAACATATTAGCAACTTCACTGATACTAGAACATCGAATGATTTCTGATGTTAATTGCTTCACTTCTTGAAACAGTAATAAGCTATCATCTAATCCTGGTACAATCTTCACAAGATTTTCAGCATCAATCACATCGAAATTATTAATTGTTGATGGTGTTAAATTTCGAAACCAATACAACGTTTCTTTTAAGACTTTCAAGTATGATTCGTACTCCATGCACAAATGATCAAGAATTTTTCTGAATAATGTAAAATAGAATTGAGTCCTACGAAGACAAGACAATTCATTAGTGAAACTCAGTAACATCAATTTTACGAGGTATATTATTTCTAATATACGTTACCTTGTAAAAACATGAGCATTAGTATTGTTGTCATCAATTCTACTTGATACACGTCGATGTCGATGTAATCGATGAAACTCGGCTTCAAAATCAATTCCGTACTCTTTTAATTCTTTCTCTGCTAACTGAGGTAAAACATATATGTATAAACTACATAAAGTTAATGGTCAGCAAGTGATGTTTACCTCAATTATATTTGTAAAACCATTATCATCATTTCTCAAATCATACAACAATACTAATAACGATGATAACATATCAATAGCAGATAAAACATCCAAATCCTTTTTTTGTAATTGAGTGGTAGTTGCATTTGTGGAAGCCATAACTTGGCGTAAAAATATTAAAAGTACAACAAATTCAAAAGAAAGTATTTTATTCAGCAGCCCTTTTGCTTCGTACTGAGATTTCGTATCACCATCATGCTCTAGTTCCATTAAGCATTGTACTAATTGATGAAATGATAAATACACAGCATTTAGCGCCTCATATCGAGCATACCAACGCGTTCGGCATAAATCTTTTAGCACCAAACCATAACTAGTATTTTCAATTTTACTCTTATAAACCTAAAAGAAACAACTTAAGAATACAACTCTAGCCTGCTTATTCCATATCATATCTGTTATTATTGTCACAAGAAAAATAATTAGTTTAATTATGTGAAAGTTTCTGAAGCAGAAAAAATTCTCTCTAGTTTCTGAACTGATAATTTACCAATAATTATTACACTATAAAGCTAGAACAGAAGGTGAATCGATTTGTTTTTATGGACAGTAATTGTAAAATAGGCTCATCGGACTACTAATGGTTAAGAAAGACAGGAAACAATTAGTAGCTGGAATTCAATGATTACTGAAAATATAACTGATTCAAAAACGTGAAGCTCATCTGTTTGAATATATCTTGAGTAAATAAAAACAGAACTTTTAAAAGATGCAACATACTGAATGGCGTTTAGCGCTAGACGTTATATAATTGTACAAAGCTTGTAATAAATCATATAAAGAAACAAATTCGACGCTACACGAACTTGAATGCTTAACAACTTAAATAAAAAGTTATTTGAAAAAAACTTGTGAATATTTTTACTAATTTAATATACCTAAATCAGAACGATGACAACCACATGGAATAAATAAAATATTTCTACCTAATGTTTCACTGAGTAGAGTTTGCACACCAATATGTTTGCCAGTCATATTGGATGCGCCATCATATGATTGTGCAATAATTGTTGTTGTTGATACATTGTACTTTTTGAATGTTGAAATGATGTATTCAACGATTTTTTTTNGGTGTTGAATCAACCGTAATCGAAACGAAAGGTACTTGACTTATTCTTTCCAATACTGAAATAGAGAATTATTAAAGTAATAATGATTAAATAACAGAAAAAGTCTTTTATAAATTAAAAATCACCTTTATTATGAACTTTTTTTCCAATTATTTCAATAAATTCATTTTGAGATTTTAGTGAGAGATGTGTTACCTAGAAAAAAAATAAACATAATTTTGATTCAACGTTATTGAATCAATATTTGTTTTAAAATTAAATGATTAAAACTAGGGCTCTCACGTGATATGCTCGAAGAGTACTATCACAAAACCATTGATTAAAACTTGAGTTATTTCGTCGAAATAAATTCACTAGTTGGGCGAAATTTCCTGAAAAAGTTGTCGCACATTCAAGAAAATTCAAAACTTGTATTTTCTCATCGAAATATACCTTCTACTTCACCACCAGATCGTCCGCGAAATGCAAGACTCTGTCTTGAGAGGAAACGACTAATATCAAGCAAAGTCGAAACAATTGTACGATTATATTTAAAAATCCCTTCACGTTGTTGTTCTGCTTGTTTTCTACGTGAATCAAGCATTAAATCAACATGATTTTTTTTT
>OENT01002426.1:1941-22662 GCA_900239685.1 Rotaria macrura
TGTGTAAAAGGTTCAGATTGGTAAAGAACTCGAAATTTTGGTTCACAAAAAGTGTTTTTCACTAAATTTTAGCGATTAGTTATTAGATGATGTCGCCACTAATGAAAAAGGGATGTATATGCTGGTTAAGATTATTTCAGAAATGAAAGGTTTTTGAGAGGTCTCCATATGATATCCGTAATCAGCACACCTGAATCTACAAGTACACATGGTTTTAGCCCATCAGTATAAAAACATATTTTTCATGATACCTGAAGGGGGCCCCAGGCTCAAAAATTGTAAATTTCGTTTTTCGAGAAATAAATTTGATAAAAATGATCAGGGTTGATTCCGTATTCTTTGACTATCAAGGCTCACGCTCATATGAGCGCTCATGAGTGGGAGCGCAGACCGCTCACGCTCACATGAGCGAGAGCGCCAATACCGCTCACGCTCGCGGTGAGCGTGAGCCGAAATCGCTCACGCTCTTGAGCGAGAGCGTGAGTTGTACACCCCTACATGTGAAACACCGTTTCGGCGGTTTTTGTAGAACACATAGTTCGTCAGGAACCCCAGGATGTCATGAAATTTCGTATATGGCAAGTAAGTGGACATGTCTTCTAACGGATTCCCACGAATTTCCGATGTTTTTTTCGCAGGATAACCAAAATTCAAGGATTCCCGAAAACCCCACACACATGTAAAACAGCGTTTGAACGGTTTTTGCTGTACCCGTAGCTCGTCAGGAACTACCTGGATTCCTTGAAATTTTGTACCCGACAGGTAGGTGGACATGTCCTCTAACGGATTGCGACGAATTCCCGAAGAATCGTATAATTTCAGTGGATAACCGATGAATTGCATAAACCGCATAGAAATTCAATGGTGGGATGAGGTCATACTTGCAATGAACGTTAACTCGTTAAAAAATTCTTGAATCAGAACTACATCGTTGATTATGGATGACTGACAGGAAAGTTTGAAGATAATGGTAGCTGCAGGATTTGTGAAATCTTGTGCAGCAAGAAAACGATGACGGAGCAGTATCTCATCTAGAGTATGATGAGAGAAAACGCATAAAGTATATCGACCCCCCCCCCCTCGCCGCGTCACTTCCATCCGCCGGATGTTTATCTAAGATTGGACGGATCCGGTTGTTGTTTGATTTGAATGAATATTTCGTAAACTTAAAATACGTGATCGAATGAAAGAATTATCGTTGGATAAATTAAGGAAAAAGACGCAGGAAAATTTGCCAACGAAGGATATCAATACATCACACAGTTTCACAGTTCATACAACGAGACAGAAATAATGTGGAATTTATGCATTTTATCAGGAGTTATTTGGTTGTATAAATACGGTATTCGCTTTCTAGCTGTTAGATGAAAATATACAACACAATGCACTATTGTCAGTAGTCAAACAATTGATACTGTCTTTGATATTCTTTTTGACTCGTTTATCCATAATTTTTCAGCGATTCTTGTAGAAGCTGAATAATGAAGAAATTGATGTATATTCTTGTGAGATTCAGTCGTAATTTGGCTAACAAAACGCCTTCCATAGTCTGTGAGAGCCCATGCCATAAATTTATACGAAAAAAAACGTTTTTCGAAAACGCGTTTCCCTGTAGATGTGAAACACGTTAATGCTGGCCGGTTTAACGCGTTCCTCATCTGTTAAAATAGACGTTGTGGAACGATTTTTTCTTAGCAGGATTCCAGTCCTGCTCAAACTATGGTATATCATAATTTGGAGACCAAAAAAACCTAAAATCATGGAAGACTCCATAGAACGCAACATGTAGATGCTATCTATACATCAGTTTACCTAAAATCATATAATTATGTCGATAACTTACTTTAATGTTGAAAGGTTGAAGAGGTGGATTCGAAGACGAAGAACACCAGAACTGAAGATTTGCACAAAGACCGTTCAACTGAAATAGTCGAATGACTTATGTGTCTTTTCTACTCTTATTTAGACATGTCATGTAAACATGATTTAGATAGAGTTTCGGTTTCAAAACTACGCTAGTGGATAAGAATCGTTTTTTTCCTGCTTCTATCCAAGTAGGAATGTCATTTTCCCGTTAGTTTATTTGAAATTTAACTTTTAAAAATTAAAATCTGTCAATTTACTTTTTTAAGCGAAAAGACTCCATGAATGAATTCAATGCAATCTAATTTGTATTCTAAATTTTTTCAAAATTTTGCTGGATTTAATAAACTTTTGTAAAATAAAATCAATGATTCGTAAGGCCAACTATACTCATAATTGAAAGAAATTTTTCTCTGTAATTCTAATCTGTTTTATGAGCAAGACTCAATTAGCTACATTGGTATTATACGAACGTAATTCATACTATAGACATGTTTTCGACAGCATACAATCAGTCACTATAAGACAATTCACATCAATTCACCATAAGAATTATTACAATTCATACATTCCGCGAAAATGCTTTTTCTTACACAGTAACACTGACCTGTCATACTTATTATTTTTTCTTCAGTCGTCAGTGAGTTTTCTCAAACTTTTTAATATTTAATACGGTCCTGTACACTCAATTCTACGAATCGCGTTTCATTTGAATAAAAATGTAGTGAAATTCGTTTTCTAACAAGAGATATACTTTAGTCACCCTCTGATGTTCACTGTTGTCTAACTTAGAATCTGCTTTAGAAATCCACCTAATATACCTCAGTTTTAGGTGAATTCAATTCTGATTTTGCCTACGGAAGATTTTCTCTGCCCTTTTTATTACTAAAATGATGCAATTAGCATACCTTTTGAAAACCTATTTCGAATAATTCCACAATCATGAAAATACCTAAGTTTTCTCAGTTCACATACTTTTCGAAGATGAATTTGGTGAGGGTGCTGCAACAAAAAAGATTCGTTCTTCATTATTCAAAGCGTAAACGATGCAAAATGGATTTTAAAGAGGCGCGTTTCGCGGTTTCTCCTAAAAGTGACTCTGTAAAATGCTTTTCTTGTCGAACAACATCAGTTCAACAGCGTTTCACTTCGTATACGCTTCCAAACGTCAACTCAAGAAGAAGCGCTTCGCATCATTTCGAAAAGTGAAGGCAGCAAAACGCACTTCCTCGCGGAAAAACGAAGAGAAACGCATGTCAGAACCTCGGAAACACGTTATGCAGTGGTCTTCCTTAAATATTTTACGCCATGGGTAATTTATGTATTTCTACCAGATATCTTCCTTTTATCTACTGTGTCAGTCTATATACAAACAATCATGTGGATGTTGTTTCTACATCAAACGTGTTCTCTTCGATATTACAGCATTACGTCTTTCATTCTTTTGTTATATTTAGGCGATTATTAGTAACATTTCTAACAAATCACCTGAGAACTTCTATGTTTTTTTGTCCCATCCATCTTCTCGGACATTGAGCTTCCATTCTCAAAGGAGCATATATATATTATACATAAAGGACAACTAGAAGATTATGTGAGTGAAAAAAAGAATGATGACTTGAAATTTTAAAAAGAACTTTGATTTTTTACAAGAAATGGGAGGTCAACTGAACAAAATCAAAATGCAGCCAGATCCAATTCATGAAAATGAACAAGTCCGAATGCACATTGCTAACAATGGGAACAACACAACACTCGAGTTAAAATCATCAAATTTAACCGATCAGGATATGGAGATTGTGGCTGCTGCATTAGAAAATAATACGGTAAGATATGAGCACTTCCTTTTATAATGTAGACTCTTTCGATTTCATCCATGAGGCATATTTCTCAGCAAACCCATGTGTTTCATTACGATGAAACTGCGGCGCAGTTACGGCGTAACTGCGATCGCACTGTGACCCGTAATTACGGAAAATTGTGACGTATTTATGCGTAATTACGATAAAAAAATCGCAGTTACGCGTAGTTACGGCGAAAAATTCACAGTTACGCAAAAGTGCGTCCCAGTTAATTGCAGTTATGCGTCACACTTGCGTTGCAATACATACGAGAGATGACTAAGATTAAGTTATCATTTTATTTGTATTTTTATTGTGAGCTTAAAAACTTGTTCGAACAAAAAATAAAAAACTTAAAATTATAAAATTAAAACTTTTACAATAAATTTTAAAAAAATATTAATTTACAAAACTATAACTTAAAAAAAAATTTTAATTTCAAAAATTAAGGAAAATAAATATCCAGAAAAATCAAAACATTAAAAGCTAAAAAATTTCAAAATTTACGAAATTACAGTTAAAAAAAATTATGAATTTCTAAAATCATGGAAAATAAATATCTAGAAAAATCAAAAAAACAACATCTAAAAAAAATTTTATAAAATTTAAAAAATAACGGGAAAAAGATTTCTCTAAAAAAATGTTAAATAATTTAGGAAACAAAGTTTCAAAAATTGAACAAGTAAAAAAATTTTAAAAAAATTAAATATGTATTCTACTATTTAAAGTAAAATGATTTATGAACGAAAATGTGACGAGCACTGCTATTTATACTGATTTTCTGTGGATAAGAATTAGTGCTCGAGTGTGACCAAGTATAAATAAGGAAGAATCATTTATAATTGGTCAGTTAATTTTACAATGGATCGTACGATGCGATCACTACGACGCAGTTACGTTGGTCTACGTCGCAGTAAGCGTAGTTTCTTATAGAGATCTTCACTCCCATGTAAACACAAAACGCAGAAATCGTGCGTTTAAATGCGTTCTTGGTGTGAAACGCATCCACACGCGATGAAAAGTAAATAAAAAATGCGTCTGGACGCAATTTTTCTTGATCTGCGGCTGAACGTGGGTTGAGTTGGAATGGAAACACATGTCGACGCGTTTTCGTTTGGAGCCGCGTCTCCAGTGAAACATTTTTTGCGTCTAGACGCGGCCTCAGTTGCAACGCATTCGAACAAAAAAAGATTTCAAACATGACTCACGCTCAGACGCATTCGATGTGCCTCCGAGTAAGATCCATACCAAACTCAATTCGGAAACTTGTTAATACAAAAAATATTTCAACGTTGTTTTTGTTCCCAGGAAAATAGTTCTCAATATTTTCTAGAAAGTTAATTTAGTCTGAATAATGTCCAAGGCTCAACGATTTTGAAATTGTTTTTTCTCCTGAAAGATTATAAACGCAGTTTTAAATAGAAGAAAGCATGGTACATTGATTCTAAAACATTTGTAGTCAAAAATTGAAAATGATAGAATTAAAAAAATAAAAGAATATTTCTGGAAAACATTATTCGGCATAATTAGACATTTTTTTAAATTGTGTAATTCATTTTATAAAATCTATGTTTTTTGGATAAGTAAATGCATTTATATTGAAAGCAATAATTAAAATTTTATATATGCCGACCATTTCACTGACACATACATCTGTAAATGTTTTTAATAGGCGATACATGTATAGATTATGTTTCGTTCTGTAACTTATGTGATCACATGTGATTCAATGGTATGTATACTTGCTTTCTAATCACTAGTTCATTTGTTCTAATCTCACTTCTACCATTTTAGAAACATTAAAATTTAAAATTTCCGTTGACCTCTGGTTAGGTAAAGACTATCACCAGGCAATATCGATAGCGACTCAGATCAAACCTGAGACGGATTGAAATACATTTTTGAAATTTAAAATTATGAGTCGATCGCGCCCAGATGCGTCTTCAGGCTGGATCGCGTCTGGTAGCGATCTTCTTGTGAATCGCGTTTAAACGAGAGCTAATATAGATCCGCGTCAAAACGCAAGAAATGTTTCATCTGAGCTGCGTCTGTACGCGTTGGGTTCCTGCGATTTCGACGCAAGCGAAACGCGCCTCAGACGCATTTTCACTCAAAAAATGTTTACATGGGCTACGATGAATGCGGCGTAGTTACGCATAATTGCGGCATCAAATTGGCTCTGCGCGTAACTGCGGCGCAGTTGCAAAAAAAGAGGCGACATAGGAGAAGCATCCCACTAAGGCTAGATGTCGACCATTGTAGGCAGATTCGAAATCGTGTACGTTTGATTTTTTGTTAATATTAATCGATGACCTAAGTGTAAACTAATTTTGCTGCGTTGAAAAAGGACTATTCCTCATTCATAAATTGGTGTGACTTAGTGGACTTTGGAATTTGTATGCACTTATCTAAGTTTCTTTCTTTGTAACTTTGTTAGTGCTGGAAGCCGACAGATCACTTTGATTAGTACATAATTGGATAATTGTAAACTGTATTCAAACAGTACATGAAGGACACATTATGTTGACTTCGATGTAACTAAACGTAATACACCAGCATTTTACCTACGTATGAAGTAACACCAATGGTTTTATTTATTTTCTATGCCTTAGAATCGATTTTTGATGTTTAGTTATCCTTTGGTGAATCCATTTTAAATTGATCTAGATTTATAAGTATCAGAGATATACTTCAACTCCCGAAAATTTTGTTTGCATGCATTTAAAGTAAAAAAATCGTTTAATACACTGGGGAAAATCTATCTTAGTGTTTGGAGTTCTCTGGGTGAAGTAATTAAGGCATTTCGAAGATTCATCCTGTTGGTAGTTTTCAATAGAAGCAGATGCTATTTGGAACCTAAATCCGTACATGAAGAGCACAAATTTCTTTGTGGTCTATTTTTCAGTTGATGAACTATTGAAAAGTCTCATAGGAATAGAAAAAAATATGATGAATACTAAGTGACATCGAGTATCACTTGGACTTTCGTCAGGCTTCTAGCATTTAAAATGATGCTGTGAACAGAAAGGGGATTCTTTTTCATAAAATGAACTGCTCATTAAGTCATGAAAGGAATGTATGAAATGAAAATGATGACATTTTCATGGCTGTTTTCATTAAGAGCATTTCATAGATTTATTTACATGTGCAGTTGCAAATCTCGAGAATGTGCCATCATTTCACCTATTAGAAATTCAATAAGACATTTGAGAGCAATCTTATGATCTTTTATGAGACGATAGATATAGCATAGGATATTGACACATGATCATTTAGTGTATTCCACAAAATAGAAACTAAATTATGTGTAGCTAATGTTTTGTACTGTGTTGACATTTGTTCGATTCATATCAAATATTCAGAGATAGTGATGTTGAATCGAGCATCTTTTACTATCGTAGACTCCTGAATTGTATTACTTGAAGGAATAGAAAGGAACATAAACTTCATTGTTATGTAATCAGAATAGTCATTCTTTATTTTCCAAAGCAGACAGTCATGACGCTGTACTTGCATAATAAAAGAATAGGTGACCAAGGTGCCAAATTCATCACTGATATGTTACACGTGAACAAAGTAAGTTACTTATCTATTTGATATCTTTAGCATCTATTATCAAAATCTCATTAAGTCTAACATCATCATGTTGATAAGTTGCATTTGAATCTTAGATCATATTAGAATAATTTTTAGCAACTGTGAATGAGGACTCGGATCGTATTTACGGAGATGAAAGCTGTCATCAGTATTAGAATTCTAAAAATAGAATCGTTAGGGAAGCGAGAAGCAAAAGTTTTGCATAGATAGAGTTGATCAATCAAGTTCATTTCCGAATAATTCAGATGAGAGAGAAGTGCAAATCTGTTCACAATAAGATGAACTCGAGCTGTCTACATACCTGTTTTGAACGAATTTCAACTAACAATTTTGAAAATCTGTCTTGATCATTTCGTTGGAGACGTTCTTTCTACATCGTTGATAAAAAGAGGCGTTGATGAGGATGCCTTAGTGAAATACACTCATTTCTTCATCTGGATACTATCAATTTTAAAAGTATTCACATATTTTTTTATACAATAAAATCAGATCTGAAAATCCTTCAAAAGCATGAGATCTTTTTGAGAGAATTCAGAAGTAACTCTTAAAGATAATCGATTAAACCTTTAATTAGTATGATCACATTACGAATTTTTCTCTCAATAGCAATTTGTTGTATGCATTAAAGAATTGAACAGAAATTATAGGTGTCTGATGCAATCGTAATACTTATGGTTATGGTTGAAATAATGTCGATCAATTCTTTAAAACTGATAATTTTCCATGACAATAATAAAAGTTGTATAGAATCGCCTCCTAATTAGTTAGAAAATTCCAGGGGACGGACAAATACTATCAAAATTATTCAGAAAGTTTATTTAATTATGAACTGGAATGGGATATTCAAAATGATTGGATTCACTCCAACTATCGAATGATTTATCTAAGTCAAATGATTTTCATTCAATCAGATTAAATAAGCAAAAAATAAATAAGATTTTAAAATTGAATTCTATTACACTGATATTTCAAGCTAAGACCGATTATTTCGATTCAGTCGTATTAACTTGCTGAGAACTTTGAACAGTGGAAATAGTTGATACGGTTTATTTTATTAGATAATTATTTCCGTCAAGACTATCTACAGGCGTACCACACCTGGGTAATCGATGCACAAGAATCCAACTGATGACAATTGAATAGATTTCATTTTTAATATGATTAGTGTCGTTCTTCGCAATAATTTTCGGTAATCCTGGTATATTGACACTCCAAGATGTGCAACTTTACACTAATAACATTGGAGATAAAGGAGCAAAACATTAGTCTGATACACTTAAAGTCAATGAAGTCATTGACCTTTACAAATCATTCATTATGTATAGATTCCTACTACACCACACATAGTTTCACAAATGGTTCAATAGGAATATAAAGTAGGAAAATCTATATGATCATTGAATGGATATTTCCTGATACGATCATGCCATTTCTTCGAAGCGTTTCCATTGGATGACGATTCATACAGTTCCTAGCCAAGTTCATTCATTTTCAGTTAGCATTGCTATGCCTGGTATGATTACAAAGATATTCCGTTGCAGTTACAGAGAAAAAGGACATTGTCAAACTATTCATTTTCAGTGAGTGTATGGGAAGTGTAATTTTCAGATAGAACGTAGTTTGATACGAGCTTGACTAACCGCTTTTGATTAGATATAGATGCATAGATATGAGTGTAAGTATGCGTATACCAAGAGACAAGATTGGAACACACATAAAGTTTTCTGAGGCTAAATTCATCATAATTAAAGATTTTGTTTCATTGGTTTCATTTATCAAATGAAAAGATTGTTGATTCCTAGTGAAACAGAGACATTGTCTGAATAAATGAAAAGATTTTACTGAAAAATTTCGAAGTCGAGTCTCACTTAATGGCTTAGTTGTTGTCATCATTTTTATGAATGTTTGTCTTTTGAGTAATTATTCATTTTTATGACAACTTAAATAAAGAGAGCCCATTGATTTTAGACTCTCAGTCATCTTCTCTTCCCTTTTTTCATACAGAAACTCACTGTACTGAGACTTGAAAACAACAAAATCAGAGATAATGGAACAGAAAATATTGCGAATGCATTGATATCCAATAAAGTAATTCTTTCGTAAATGAGCACGTTGTCATGAAATACAAATAAAATAGTTGAGAATGAATAAGCGACTATGAGATAACCGTCGTATGATTCTTGAAAGTGAACCTTGACAACATCGGACACACATTAAAACTCTGCTTTGTGTTCAAATAGACTACGAAAATAACTAAGTTATACTTTGGATAGGAATTATATTCTTTTATATTCCATGTAGGAGATAGAAAACTGAAGTTCTCGACTTGAAAATAAAAACCTTATACTACTTCTTGCTTTTTGAGGCAATACTTGCTTACTAGATTATGTGATAACAGTTAGGATTCGAAACCTCAGTTCGAAGAAGAAAAATCGATAAGATTTTCCATAGATTTGTCTTGTCGTTCATGGATAAGCTGTAAGGATTGGTGTAGTTCCCAACTAGGACTCATCTTTATTCGAACTGAAAGACAAAATAAACGTACTTGAAGGATAAAATCAATTACAGTTCAATTAACTTGTTTGAAGTAAATAGTTTCATTTCTTATCATTTTAATGAAGTCTAGTAAAATATAAATTATTATTCTCAATCCTTTAAAGATATGTATAGGAAACGGGAACAGTTCCTCGATTTGTCCGTAGACTGATGGATCGAGAACATCGGACAGTAAGAATGAGGTTTTTTGGAAACTAATCAAGTCGATGTACTTCAATGTCTCTTTACCAGCGAATATAATTTCGGGAGTAGGTATGCAGCGGTAGTTAGTGTAAGTCTCTTGATATAGATGTACAAATCGTTTTTTTGACTGTTTCTTATTGTTCATCGATCACCCTTCCAGGATTCAGTTAAAAGAAATTCATAGAAAACTCATGTGTTAGTTGGTTTTTCGTTTCAATTATCTTCTTCTTTTTCTTCATCATAATCATTAGTTCTCGACAAAAAATTCAAATGTAAATTTTTTACAACTGATGATTTCCTAGAATTATTGTGTAGAGTACGTATGTATTTATATCATGGCAAAATAATAAATATGAGCTATCACATTGAAAGAGAAACACTATTTGAGTGGTTTTCATGTATGAACTTCCTATAAAAATAAATGAAGAAAAAAATAGACAATATAAAATCGATTTTCATCACTATCTGATCATATTTGTTATTGAGCATCTTCGATTATCATTCATTCACTTTCAGTTATTTCAAGTATTGCAACAGAATTAAGTTTTCTTTGACTCTGCGCCAGAAAGTTTCATGGAATTATCTTGACGCTTTAAAGTAATGATAGTGATTTTCTATAAGGAACTTAATTGAAGTCTCAAATTTCAATGCTCGTACGACTTCCGAGTTGAGAAATGTGATATGTGTTTTGAATTCGATATTCCAATAAAAATTTCAATTTAATTCAAGTATGAAGTTTTGCGTATCAAGATCTTTGATGGTCTACAATGTTCTTTTGATTCTATTCGATAGGAATTAAGATTTATTCGTATATGCACTTATTTGTTTTTCCTCAACGGTTATTCTTTGTAAAGTGAATTTTAAGACACCTAATAACAGTTTCTCCTTAAAACAAGTAAAATATAATCTGGAAAATGAACAGAATCTAATGGATGATTCAATTCATTAGTAAAATAATAGTTTTAGAGTGCTCGGATTTATTTGTCTATGTCATCGGTATAATCAGGTTCAAAGACCAACAGTTTTTCTTACGGTTTTCGAATGATGATGCAAAGCAAAGCACGGATTTTCTCCTGCACAATTGAGTTTAATTTTTAACGTCGAATTTATTCAATATGTGTTCAATAAGTATGTCATTGGTGAGATTCAATTACACCTAAGCTAATTATTTGGAAAAGTCTTCTTATTTAACTTTCGGTAAACTTTGTATATTTGTCATTTTCCCTTAGCCTATTGTTTTAAGGTTGAACATTTCCTTTGATAACCGATCGAAGAGCGAAAAAACGATGAAATTCTTTAAATTCATTTTCCAATCTCGTTTACGTTTCTACTTTTACGTGTAGGCTCTTTCTTAATTGCGTCTTTACAATAATGGAGCGCAAAATCTAGCTGACGCACTTAAAACGAGCACTGTATGTTTCACTTTCACTGAATCCTTTTACTGCTAAAGATGCTTACTTTGTCACATAAATACCCATGACATTATAAACAAGCAATAGTTGAGTATGAGATTTACAGAATGGAGCAGATTAGCGTGTTCATAAAATTGTATTCTAATCGCTAAAATAATAAACTTCATCAGGTGGTTTCGTCAAGTTGAGTTGAAAATATTTTAGAAATTCTATTTTCTACTGTAAATCACATCGTACTCTAAATTTGACCGAACATAATTTTTTCAATCTTAGACTTTCACCAAATGAAAACAATGTGAAATATTTGGATTGGAGACCATTTTACATACGCTTTATTTCTAAATACATAATCATAATACACAGAAGTCCCTTGTGTTTTCTATCTCTTTTCTGAGTCAGAAATCCAGGAAACACTCTGTAGTAAAACTTTATACTGTCTTTCTGTTCAATATGATCTCGAAAACTACTGTTCATCTGTATTAGGTTTTCATGGAGAAATCTATTCTTTCAAATCGAAACAAATTTTCCATGTCGCATAAGAAGAAAATTGCTGATAATATCTAATGTTCTTGATAGTTGACGAGTGTCTCAAATCGAGTTTGCGTGAGTAGCTTGGAAACAAATGGTATTCCTATAGTTTATTTAATGTTCTGTTAGATACGAAGTGAAAAGCCGTTAGAAAAATGCTGAAAGAGATTAACTTCTAGAAAAACATCTGCAATCTGGATGTAGTCTGTCTGTCAAAGATGACTGAGATAGTTTCGAATGTAAGATTAATGATTTGTGGCAAATATATTTTTCCAAATTATCTACAAGTAACGCATAGACTCTATGAGCCTCGCTAGATCCGGCCCTACAAAGGTTTAGATGAAAGTCGAACGAGGTTCCAATTCGATCCATGTTGACAACCTCACAATTACCGCCACTCTAAACCGACGACTGAAATCTTATGTTCAATAGAAAAATGGAACATAAATCGGGCTGCTTGATATTTTCGACTAGGCAGATACCGATCAAAACAAGGAACTGCGATCATTTTCCATACTCATCTTTCCTTGATCGAGAATAATCAAAGAAATTTTCAGTAAATGAAAATTACAGACTGTATAGCATCATGGTATGAGTAGAAATTCCAACCCAGTGTCGAGCTATTCTTTTCTTTTTCATGTACTTCACTTCGACATACTTCAAGCTTTGATCCATAGCTCACTACTTCCATGTATAAGAAGCTGATACGTATGAAACAAGAAATTTTCCTAGGATAGCGAAGATGACGATTAAACTGACTGATTTCTTTTCAATGTAAAATGGTATCGAGACAATCGGTTCTACTTTATCACATAACTGAAAACATTTGACAGTTTTAGAAGACCAATGTTTTCATTTTTCATTTTCTTTTACACTAGACACAAACCCATTTATACTTCTATCAGAATTAAATTGCAGACAGTGGAGCAAAGTATTTAGCCGAGGCACTTACAGTGAATAAAGTAAGTTTACCTATCCAGTTGATACAAATTTCATAAGGTGGTTCACGTTTTCATACGGATTCACCTAATATGATGTATAATTCGCATGCTTAGATCGGAGACAATCCTCAGAAATTTCTTCAGACTATGTTGTGAGCAAGCTCATTTTCTAGTCATTGAGACATTGAGAAGAGTGGGCCACACAAGTGTAAATTAGGTTTTTATAGGCAACTTTGTAGTTATTGAAGAAGTTCAGTTGTGAATTTCAATTCTATTTCGATTTTGAACTTAATGATCACCTTTTCTCGTCACAAAATCTTCTAAAATATGATTAAAACGTTAAACAAACTACTCAAAAGATGATTTAAGAAGTTCAATGACGTGCAGTGTTACCTAGTTATTTGAATAATCATAGTTTCTCATATGATCATCGTAAGTTAGGAATGAGATTACAGGTTTATGAATTGCCTAAAAAAAACTTAAAAATACTTTGAGTACATTTTTCTCTACAATTAGCTACTTATTATCTAATGTAAACACATAGACGAATAGATTCCTATCCATTCAAGAATGTGTTCTGTCAGAATATATAAGAAGGCTTTCTGCTTGTGTTATGATGTCTCATGGCTTCAAAATCAACATACGCATACATCGATCTTTTTTAATTGAGAAAAACATTATAAATTAGTGTAGAGAGATCATTTAAATATAATCTTTAGTGACAGATACTGCGACAACGGTAATTGCATTATTTATTTGGAGAATATCTATTTTCTGCAAATCAGTTATATATCAATAAGCTATGTAAAATATCTGACTTGGGCAACTGATACGTGTCACTGATAATTTTCAATTGTATTTCGACCACTATCAGCATGAAAATGTAGATCTTCATCGCTTCTTTAGGCTTTACTTAGATTTTGGTTGAGCAACGAAGTAAGATTTGTGATAGATTTATTTCAAGAGCCATAATCACATTTATTTGAAAACGATATTGCTTCATTTTCTATTCGGTCATAGTGACCTGAGTGACATTCTTGTGTCAATGTGATTATTAAACAATGAAATACAAATAAAAATCTAATTTCACAATTTTACCGAACAATAGAATATCCTTCGACTCACGACGATCGAATATTACAGATTTTTCTGCTAATAATTAACTAAAACAATATTATCTGACCGATTGATGGGATAAGCATTGATTGAGTGGTTTCAAATATTGGAGGACCTTTGAAAACCTTTGTACTCAAATTTGATAGCATTCGTCATTTTCTCTCAGAGAAACTGACATAAATTGAGCTCGACAATAACACAATCACCGATAATGGAGCTCAGTATCTAGCTAACGCACTTGAATCAAACACTGTAAGTTTCACTTTCAGTTAATTGTTGTATTTCTACAGATATTTACTTTTCTTACAAAAACACAAATGACATTTTGAATAATCTACATATAGTTAAGTAAGAGGATAGCATAGAAAGATTCTGCAGATCGAACTGACAAGGTTTCATTTTGCTTCAGTAAACCAATGAGCAAAAAGATTCTTCTCACTAAACTTTGATTTAAACGATGGAATGTAAAAACTAATTCCCACAATGTTTTAGACATCAGATTTTTCAGTTTGAATTCAATTCTTTGATAAATTTTGATTAAAATTCAAAATATCTATATACGAGAATATTCTAAATCGATGGCATTTCTGAGGACTCTTCCAAAGAATATTAATGCATTTCTTTCAACTAGGGGTGTCGCAGTTCTCGTTCTCGAGAACCCGGGAACTTATGTGTTCCTGAGATCCGAATTTTCAGTAAATCAGAATCGAAATTCTGTATTTTTGCGGCCCCTATTCGTTTAGGGAAACTTCCGATAGATTATAGACATCAATTTAGGAGTGTGTCTGAATTATTTTCCGGGTTGCTTCATGAAGTTAAATAGGACTAGTACAACGTCAGATCTAAGATTAACTCACATCCATTTCGGCATAATGTCAATAAGAAATTTGTCTTCGGCAAAAAGGTTTTACCGGGATAAATCTATATCGATAATGAAATTGAATAAATAAGAAACGATCAGGCGATTGAATAAAATTTGTTATTTCATTTGCAGTTGTACGAACATTTTGATTTATTCATTTTGAAATAAAACACATGATTCCATCGCCTGATCGTTTCTCGTTCAACACAATAGCAGCTATTCTAGGCGTTACATTCTATATTAGCTAAAGTGGTATAGATTTAGCTCATGTTACAGATGATCGTGAAAGTACCATAAATTTTATTATGTTTGAGGATGGTGTCTAGGTATATCGAAAATTTTCACATGATCGATATTCAGATCAATATTTCATGCTTTTTATCTCGAAAAGAAAGTAAATCAGCATCAATTTCATAGGATATCGTATGAAATAAATATATTTAAATTTCTTTTTGATTGATTAAACTGAATTTTAATGGGCAGAAAATAGAAAGAAAGGCTGAATGTAAATGGTTCACGATACATCAAAACGTCCATACTTGACTAGCTCTTTCTCTTGGAAGGCTTGAATAGTTTCAGCACCGCATCAGTATTCAATGGAATCATTTAAAATTCGTCGTTTCTAAGAGAGCTAAATTTCAGGATATCAAGAGAAGCTGTGAAAAAAGCAATTCCTTCCAAAAAACCGAAGAGCAACATTTACTTGCGAACTTAATCCCCTATGAGCATTACATTGTCACAAATCAAGCATAGAGTTAAAATAAGCAGTCCAGAAAAAATATTCTGGTACGCAAAGGTTGCGAAAAACAGAGTATCAGTAAAATTATTTATTCCTTTTCTCAAAACTTTTGAAATTTCCTTTCACGCAAAACTATTCGAGAAGGGTATATGCAAAACGCTAGTAAAATTTCAGAAAACGCTTTTATTACTATGTATCAGAAACATTAAAAACAGTCCCAGTAACAAACTCCTCCCAAATAAACATATCTTGGAAAATGAGCTTTATTTTCAAAACCGCGGAAAAAGATCATTAATTTACTATTTGGGGTGGCACTTTCACTTTCCTTTGGGGCAGAAAAGTTTCTTAATATTCAATTTTTCTTTAGAAGAAAGCAAATTCGAATACTTTCTTTACCGTTTTTCATATTTTATGGAAGAAAATAATGCAACTGACGCTGCTCCGTTCAGAAAATACTTTAAAAGACTCAAAAGGCAAGTTTAACGTTCCCTACAAAGGAAAGAAAAATTGCCACCCCTATTCACTATCTGTTGTCAATTAGAGAGAATATCTCTCTGAGTCCTTTAAAAAACTAGAAAAATCTTCTTGGAACGAATTACGACCGTGACTGATCGAGAGAAATAGCTTCTACCTTGCAATCTACAAAAAAATCTCAAACACTTTCCGATTCCCTAGAAACAAACCTTCAAACGGTTCCCGAGTTACTGAGTTCTCCCGAACGCGGCGGGTTCCCGGGTTTCCTCGAACGCGAATGTGAACGCAACTCAAATAGACAAACCAAATGTTTTTGAGTTTCTTATCATATGTAGATGTGTTTGGATTCTTATTTGGATTAAGTCACTATGGATTCCTGGATTCCAACGAACGTGGCAGGTTCGCGCGTTCTCGAGAACGCAAACGCAGCCACGTTCGCGTTTGCGGGGACGGAACCAGAAACTGACACCCCTACTCACAATAGAGCCATTTTGACTATGATCGGTCTAAATCAAATAAGTTTCTTGAGAAAAGATAGAACTAGACGGTATTTACCTAATGTGAAAGTATAAGTAATAAACATGTTTCTATTTGTACAGATATTAATTTGTTCAATATTGCATACTTCTTCAATGATGAACAAAATAACTATACTATTACTAGCATGAAAACGTGATGAGCAAGGTTTCTTCTCTCTGATATATGTCCAGTTGCCATTAATATTAGAGGTCAACATATAGAAATCAGGAAAGCAAAATTATATTAGTGCGTAATCTTATTTCGTTTAATAATTGTATGTTATATTCATTTTAATCAACTTTCATTAACTCAAGAAGATGTTATGCATCTTGGTAAATTTTTACTAAGATATTTCATCTTCTTTGCAGCTATCTTTACTCTTTCGATCTCATGTTGTTTTTATAATTTTATAGATACTGAAGTGTTGAATTGTAGCTTACAATACTTTATAGTAAGTATACAAAACTGAGTGTACTGTTCTATTCTGACGATGTTGAATCTCTCAAATGTGATTTATTTATTAATACGAACGCATGTAAAACTATTCATTTTTAACGATATTTAATGGGGACGTAGAAAATATCTAGTACTTATACGTTTCGATAAGATTAACTAATGAAGAATTTTCGAATATTCCGTACGTCAGTTTTAGTAACATCTATTCAACACTAGAAAACCCCGACATAAAATTATAGCGTTTTTCTGAAAACAACGTATCTTATATGGAAAGAAATTATTAAGATTAATTCTTTGTTCAATATCAAAAATGGACAAAGATCCATATTATGACATTCACAGTGAAGAATTGAATATCAAATATCACTAAAACTTTTCTGTCTTTGACTGTTCATCAGATGATCTTCCATCCTTAAAGTATCTATCTATGGTCATTACATTTAAATATTCAAGTCGAAACTATAGACTCTCTAATCTATAAGAATTCGAGACGACAAGTAAAATGAAAAATAAAATTGGATCATGGAATTTTTAGATTCTGAAGAGCTCTTATAAAACTTCTAATGGGCACTATGAATGATCATAATGAATATGAGTGAATAATTATGTCTGTGTCTTATAGGATTCTATACAGTTATGTATGTGAATGAATCAGCTGGAGTGAAACGAAAAGTCCCGCACAGAAGAAAAACGTCCGCTGAAGAAAGAAAAGATCTGCTTGTGGTCGATTCATGTTTTGCCTTTCTTTTCGCTACATACAGTGCCGGACAAAAGTTCTTGGACAAAGCATGAATAGTTCATTGGATATGTAATTATGTATACAAAAATGATCAGATGAGGCTGAAATTTTCAGAATTTGAAGATCTTACACTCTAAAAGAAATAGTTTTTTTGCGGAACTTAAAAAGGTTCTTCCCGCGGGCACACCGGAAGAACCTTTTTGGGTTCAGTATGCAACTTTAAAAGGTTTGGTTTATAAGCTGCAAAACCTTGCAGGTTTTGTAAATCTTGAATAGATTTTGTAGGTTTAGTACCAAACCTTTTAAAGTTCTATACTGAACCCAAAAAGGTTCTTCCGGTGTGCCCGCGGGAAGAACTTTTTTAAGTTCCGTAAAAAACCTATTTTTTTAGAGTGTAGTCTGACGATATTTTTCATACAAAATAGTTTTGAAAATTTTATTGGCATCTTAGTTTGTCAAGGCTAACAAAAATCACACCTATGGACGCTTCCCACCTGTGCTGATTTTGGTTACCACGCATAGGTTCTTTATGAATCTCTCAAGATATTCATAGGATTACTGCCGCAAGTAAATATACAAGCTTTTACCTCACCTCGTCTTATTAATTCTGAGATATTTCAATTTTAAGGTAAAAAAATACTACTTTTTCAGTGTAGACTTCTTCTTGTCCTTACGTGCAAATGACTGGGGGCAGTTTCAAATCACAAAAGACACATAATTTGATATTGCTACGGTGTCCGCCTTTTTATCCCTAATTAGTTGTTAAGTAATCGGAAACTTATTGCTAAGGGAGTCAAAAATCTGTTTAAAATGCCTGAAAATCAATACCAAATGTAAATCATACAATTATTTCAACAAAGAAAGAAGAAAACAGAAAATCCTTTTTGTTTTATAGAGTTCATTTGTGTGGATGTTGCTAAGATCTAGTATTTCTTGTTTTCTTCTTTCTTTGTAGAATTAATCCCATCATTGAAACGGGTATCGGTTCTTAGGCATTTTAAAAACACTTCTTACCGTCATCAAAGCATGCGATTTCTCTAATTTCCAACAGTCCCTAGTCATTTGGCACCCATGAAGTGGAAGAAGTCCTACACTCAAAAAGTCCTATTTTTCGACCTTAGCATTGAAATATTTCAGAATTGATATAACGAGATGAGCTGAAAATTTGTAAATTTGCTAGCGGCAGTAATCCTAATATATCTTGAAAGTTTATTGAGGAACCCATGTATTCAAGCCAATATCAATACAGGTGGTACGCATCTGCAGGTGTCAGTTTTGTTAGTCTCTGTAAACTGCCATGCCAATAGATTTTTCAAAGCTATATTTATGAACAATATCGTCTGACTTAGAACTACAAATTCTGAAATTTTCAGCTTTAGTTAATCTTTTTTTGTATACATTATTACATAAGCGATGAAGCATTCATGCTTTGTCCCAGAACTTTAGTCCGACACTTTAATATCAAGAATTCCCGAAATTGAATCCAAAGAAAATTAATATTGTCACAATACGTATATAACTATGCATGATATTTCATGAGGTATGAAAGGTCCTACATATAGTTATGGGACTCTTCATATAGAGGACGATTTTCCGATTTTTGCCAATGCTGCAATGTTCCACTGAAGATAATTGGCATTCACATTTTTTGAGAGAAATAACAACGATGACCAAATGTAGTAATGGAGATCGTGGAGAATATGAGAAACAAATGAAAATTTTCATTATCGATTCTATTGATTCTACTCATGAGAAGATACAATGAATGTGAGGAAACAACAAGGGAAATTTTAAACAACCCTAAGATAGAAGAGTAGATATATAATAATAAGTTGATTTATTTGAAGAAAAACACATTTATTCACAACAATGATGTTCTTAGAACAGAAAATCAGAAACAGAACATGTTTTCAAGCAAAATAGCTTTAGACGAGCCAGGATTTTTGTGAACAATGATAGACTTGATTTTACAATGAAAATTTCGTTAATGACATAATAGTGAAACATAGAAAAATAGACAGGCGAGTTTTCAGAGATAATAGTCTTCTCTTCGCCGACGGACACCGCAGCACCCGTACAGGTTTGAACAATTTAAAGAAGATAAGGCCAAGTGAAACAGAAAAGATTCTCATTTCTGTTCAATGATTCCGTATTAGGTTCGAAACGATGCCAAAAAATTGACACAATATATCCGTAGGTTTTCGGAATTTTAGCCCATGTTTGAAGCATTTCTTTTATCTAGTGAAAGTTCGGTTTGATAACGAATTAATCAAACAGCTTAGAAGAACATGATCTGATTTGAAATATTTACAACGTCAGTAATGTCAGCACTCGATTCACTCGGTGATCTCGGTTGTGTCTCTCTTAGATTGTGTTAGATGCAGAATTTTATTCTCTACTAGCAGGTTTCATTTTCCAAGAGGCTCATGGAGCAGAATGTTTGCCTTTCGATACGGCTCTCGGAGTATGAGTATCAATCAGAGTGTGCTTGAATGAAGAGCATCATCCATGCTCTCAGTTTTTATTGACTTAGTAGAAGTCTATAATGGACGGAACACGGAGTATGAAATAGCAAAATTCCAATCACACCAACAACCAACAACCAAAACCTCATCCACACTTAAAGGTATATTCAAGACGAACTTTTAGCCTTATGAACTTCACTGAAAATGATAGTATTCGAGAGAGAATAAAACTCTGCATCCAACACAACCTGCTATAGATAAAATGAAAGCATGAGCGCTGTGTTGATGTGCGAATATAGGTCTTCATATGATAGCACAGATGTCCTAACTTCAGTCACGATAACAAAAACGTGCAAATGTTCAGGGGCTGTTCCATGGGTACTCAACCAAAAAAACACAAAGTATCCAAATTTTTTTTATTTCCACCTAG
>OENT01002427.1:0-22659 GCA_900239685.1 Rotaria macrura
CGAATGATGAAAGAGCATTCGGATATTTCCCCATTTTTGCATACACCGAGCCAATGACGTTGTAGGTAGCAGCTAAGTCTGGATGATTCGGTGTAAGAACTGCTTTCTGGATTGTGAGTGCTCTTTGGCACGATAATTGCGCGTTAGAGTACTCTCCCATTTTATAAAACAAGTTACCGATATTGGTGAGAGACCGGGCTAAATCGGGATGATTGCCAGGAAGAGCTATTTGCTGTATTTCCATTGCTCTTTCGCACGATAGTAGCGCTTTAGAATATTCCCCCCGCCTATAATACAAGTAACCGGTATTGTTGTACGTTTTAGCCAATTCTGGATCATGTGTTGAAGGAACTGCATTATGGATTTGAAGTGATTTATCATTCGATGAAAGTACTTTAGAGTTCTCTCTCTTGCGAGGATACAATGAGCGGCTTTTGTTGTATAGGGTATTTAATTCAGAAAGATTCCAAGGCAGAATCATTTTCCAGATTTCTGGTGATCTTTCGTTCGACGAAAGTGGTTCCAAGTATTCCCCCATCTTACAATACAAGTTGTCATAGTTGTCGTAGCATTTGGCCAAATCAGGTAGATACCGAGGTGTAATTATTATCCAGATTTCAATTGATTTTTCATGCAATGAAACTTCTTTCGAGAAATCCGTCATATCAGAATCAATGATGCGCAGGTTGTCATTGCTTGTAATTCGACCTTTAACACTGTTGGCATTTACAAGCCGTATTCTGTCAAAATGTTTTGCCGTAGAAAGTTCACCTGGTTTGAAAAGTATGTATCCACTGTTAGGCCATCTTTTAATGACATCAATTCCTGCAGGTAAATTCTCTCTAAGTGTATTCATTTCCTTGCTTTCATTATCTGTTGGGGTGAGCTCGACTTGCCATAGGCGATCGCTGGTCTCATGTTGCAATCTTTGAGTTCGATGGAATTGAAACATTGTACATGGCATGAAACAACTGTTGGTTTTTTCAAACTTGAAGTAACTTTTGTCCACCGTGTCCTAAAGGAAAGGATGATGTCGTACATAGTTCTGGATAGGTAGTTATCAAGGAGAAAGTTCGAAATACATAATGGTATAGGATGCTTACTGGTCTAACATTGAAAACGAGAGAAACATCGCGAATGTCAGTTGTTGGTAGAAAGTTATTGAATGATATAAATCCATTTTCGTCATTTTTGATTTTTTCGAAGTCTGCAAAAGATAAAAGTTGACCTCGATAAACTTGACATGCATCAGAGCTCGCTGAGATGCTACTTTGTTGCTCATGGTGTAAGTTCTCAATATTCCGATCCAAATTTCGAGTGAGGAAACACATTTTAAGTAGAATGATAACATCCATTAGTCGCAAAGCACGATTGAGCATTGAGATAATAAAAACTGGACCAGTGTGCCATCCAATAGATGAATGAAGACGATATTCTTGTTCAAACTTATCAATGGCATTTTTATTAATATCACTTTGGTGGCAGCAGTATTTAGCGAGTTCTCTGACAGGTTTCTTATTGTCATCATCGATTGCCAAAAACGCCTCTTTAAGTAATTGCGTACACATAAATAATGGATCAGTACGATTACAACTAATCAAAATCATATGTCGATCACAACGTTGATAATCGATCTGCAATTGGTTATAAAGCGGTTCAATTTGTGTGTAAATACCTTTTACCTTAGATATTCCTTCTCCCCATGATGAGTGAGTTGATTGGTTATCACAAAAAACATATATGGAATCTAACTGGGGATATATTTGAATTTCTGGTAATATATGCGGTCCAAGTGAGTCAGACACAATCATGAATACTTTTTCATATTGAATATCAGTGAGAAAATTCTGACATTCAACGACGTCTGTAAATATTTTGATCGATGCCCCTATTCGTCGTAGATGTTTCATCGAGTTTTTGTAATTTTCCTTGGATTCATCAAAATTGGTATCAAGCCAGATAAGAAGAAAATTTGCTGGAGTTTGAAGTTCACATTCAGGCATCACAGTGTTACTATCGTCCGTGGCCATTGCTACTCGTCCACTAAAAGCCATTTTTATCGAAGCTTTTTTAAAATCTATAATGCAAAAATCAAATGAGTAAGATAAGCAATACTTCAACCTCATATTTTTTATTATATTCTTCGCTTGTTAAAAATATATTCTGGCAGGATGCTGTGGATTTCAAGAGCTTCTCTCTCTCTCAATCATTTTTTGACCTAAAACGTTATGCTGGAAAAAGAACCATTACACTATGCATTTCTACACATGACATAAGAAGGAAGAAAAGGAAGAGAAACTTTTCAGCATAGAAAAATATGATTGGGTATTCACGTTGATGTTGTTTTGATTGCCGAACCATCGTCTTCGCTTGAAGTAAGGGTTTCAGCGTGTGTGTGTGCAGTTAGATGAGTGAAGAGACGAAATAGATAAGGTCATTACAGTGTGCGCGTGTTTTTTATATGCTTTTCCTTTGGAAAAAAAATTCGAAAACGATTTTTACAAATAAATATTATTCATTGCTTATTTGACCATTTTTTTGTAGGATTCTGTCACCATCCTTTCCTAGTGATTAACTCTTTAGTTTAAAATAATAAAAGGCTAAATCAAACTTTTTCCTACAAAGATGTAATACAATAATACTTTTTGGTAACTTTCTAATTATTCAAAATAAAATAAACAGACATAAAAAACATATTATTTACAAGTATAAACATGTTTTGAGGTAGTAAGTAATGAAAATGGTTTAGCAGCGTGAAAAGAAAGGTTTTTTTTCCTCCGTCCATTCAATTTTTTTTGCGCATTTGTTACTTTTGTACGTCAGCAAAATTTTCAATATTATTCAATGATAATAATCTATCATATATGATTCATTTGCTTTAATCATTGTTTATTTGAGTTTCTTTTTATTTGTAAATACACATAGATGTTCATGCCTGTTTGAATTAGCTAATGCAAAATTATCGATGGATGTTTTTTTTTGATTTTCATATTCATTCATGATTAGTATGTCGCTAGCCATGGTAATTAATTGGAATTGTACTAATTTGAATGGTCATCAGTGTAATTCATTCATAAATATTTCCGTGTCTAGAACCAACAAATGAAAATGGTGACCTCAAAGATTCGAGCTCATAGATTAATTTTGACACGAACTACAAGGACATCGGTCAATGTTCAACATAGAAAAAGGTTTTTCATAGGAAAATCGAAGAAAAAAACATATTCATCATGAAAAGATCTTTCAATATGAAAACGTCTGCCGACACATCGGTCGTCACCTCTTGTCTTGAAATATATATACTGTAATCAAACATGTATCTGCTTGCGTTTCCGTGTAAAAACTACAACAAATACATGTGCATCTGGTGTGACAATGATATCCGGACTCGTATTTAAAAATACTTGCTAACTTGTACTATAAAACTACGCCAGAGAACACGTTCACGTCTCCATTCACAGTAGTGATGTTGCTTCAAGGTTGAGCCAACTTGGAAAGATTCATAAAAAGAGCTACTCGGAATTTTAAGAGATCTTACAAAGAATCCAATTTTTATCGAATAATTGCCAATGGTAACATGCATCACAATACACACCGTTCTATAGAAGGTTGTTGTTTTGGAATGGTGTGAAAACTGGTTTGAATCTAGGATATTTCATGATTTTTTTGTAGAACTCGAGCAGTATGTCATATAGCGTAGTAGGTTATCTTTGAAAAACTTGAGATTTTTTTAAGTATTAAATGTGTTTATAGATGAGTTACTTTGCATGTTCGTGTAAGATCTTTTAAGCACGGTCATATATTTCATTCCGCTTATTTTTCAATAGAATGCACTCATTTGCTACTTTCTTATTTGAACTTCTGTTGGTTGCCTTCAATTATCAATGACTCTGATTGGTTTCGTGAGTGACTTGAAACTTTGACACAACATCATTAAACTGATTTCTATCTTTTTGATACGTAGAGCAGGTAAACACTGTCACGTTAAGAAATACTCGACGTTCATGTACGACAGTGATTAAGTATTAGTAAAAATGATACAGGAAATCAATGAAATCTATCCTTCTCAAGTGAAACATAGTCTCAGGACCTGCATTGTCACTCTTGCTGTGTTATTTATTTTTATCTGAAAATTTGCCTTCATATTCGCTTTTTCAAGTAAACTTAATACGTTGTCGGTAACATTACTGAGACATCGCCTTACAGTTTATGAAGCCGTCTAGAATACTACTGTATACATGTTTTTACGTGAATCCTAAATGAGAAAAACCATAACAGGAGATTTCTCTATTTTTCAAGTGGTGAATACTTTGTTGTGCACACGATACGGGGAAAAAACATTCATAAGATATGTCCGATATCTTAATTCAAATCACTGTAATACACTCCCGTATATCAATCTCATTTTTGTTGATCACTCATCATTGCCATTGTATGTTGTGCGAGCATACTCGAGAAGATTATTACCTTGCTTCTTTTCTTTCAAATTAATTGCTACATTAATTTCATTGAAAAGTTATTTTTCCCTTTTTCATCTCTAGGAGATAACATTAATACTTCACACATACAGTACAATATGTATTGCTGTCTACCGTATTCTACAGATATTCCATGTATATACATGTATTTCATAGAGAATTCATTTGGCGGCAGCAACACAACTATTCTTTTCAATTAATCTGATTTGCAGCAAAATTTTGCTGCAAACAACGAAAAAAATCAGAATTGTTGGAGTGCATCAAGAAATATAAAATAGATAGAGAACTAACTGGATGTAATAACTGATGAAAAATTGTTCTGCTGATGTTTCAAAGTTCACAAATGTATTGTGAATGATTATAATGTTAAACATTTTCGTATTGCAAAAGAGAACACACACCAAATGAAAAATATTTGATCACAAAAGAGTAATAAAATGATAGGTGCCCTGTTTAGGAGACGGATATCTGTAGAATTCCATAGAATATAGAAAAATTGATGCACTTAACAATCACAATGAGTTAAATTTACATTAATGCATTCCAATTTTAACTGATTTCTCATTGGCACTCAAGAAGACACTCAAAGAAGAAGAAAGGTTTGAGCTATTGCCACAACGCCGTTTTCGTGATGATAATGATGAAATGATCTTCATCAATTGAAAATCGAGATAAAGCGAATCAGCTGTAGGAGAATAAAATATCCTATTGAAATATTGTTATACAGTAGGTAGAATTGAATCTCATAAACTAGGTTATTCACAATTGAATTCAAGTTCAATCGAACTACTGCTTCTTGGACAATGATATCAATCCCATAGTTGAATGTCGCTTATATTTCATTGAAAGAAGAAGAAATCATGAAGAATAAAGGAATTTTGTAATGTAAGAAATCTTCGTCTTAAGATATACTTTCTCATCAATGGCCACGTAGAAATAGAAGTTGGTCATGTAGTTTTCATCTTCTGATTGTATTCTTGTTACTGAGAATGTCTCATTTGGTTGCAATCGTCATAGAATTCACAATTGTTGGAGATATTCTACAGTACATGATGTGTTGAGATTGGACTGTTACAAGAATCTATTGAGAATAAAATATTGCATGAGCGACTTTATTATCAATCAAAAGCGTATTCCTGTATTAAATCGAACATGCTTATTGACATTTCTCTCTGAAAAGAAACAAATATCTATGCAAAAATTACTCTTCGTTCATACTCAATAAAGTTACTTTGTTTCATTGGAAAATTTACTACGGTGACGATGACAACAGAGTGTATTATTGTCTGTACTGTCGTAAACACACTGTTGCTTGTTTCGATGCTCTGCAAGCAGCTTTTCATATAATATTGCATTAAATTTATGAGTGTTTCATCAAGAAAAATGTGCATAGCTATTTACTGTTGGTCCTCTCCATTCTGTACACTTTGCATTTTAATCATGCACGAAGAATTGAGTTCAAATTGAGAATGTAAAAAGTTTTAAGCATATTTTTTCCATCACTTTTCACAGATAAATTTTGTACCTAACCCGGAAGCAATAATCATCAAGCACTTTCAGTTTATTGATTTTCTCAATCTAATGTAAAGCAGAATACTTTTCTGCTGAGAAATTGGCAGTTACACATTAGAAAGATACTATTTTTTTTTCATAACAAAGACTACGAAAAATAAGTTCCTTTTTGTTCTTTTGATCAGGAAGGAGTTTTTTTTCATTTGTTGAATTAATGCTATCATTATGATTCTCTCTTTTTGTATGTTAAGATGGACCGTTTTATTCTTCCATTCAAGAGTCGTTATTGTGAAGTCACAGTCGGCACGAAAGAAAAATAACAAATAAAAATCATCCTCTTTGATAGAAGACCAAGAAACAATGAAAAACGCGTAATCGAAACAAAATCAATGTTCTTTTCAAAGTTGCCCAGGCGTTTTTTTCTTACATTCTACTTATTGATATGTAAGCAACTTATAGTCACGTGGTAAAAAATCACTTATTTTGCAGTCATTGTCAATAAATGATCTTTCAACGAACGACCTCTCCTTCATTTCAAGAGTTTCACTTTCTCGAAATATTATTTCCTGACTGTTCAATATTTGTAAATAATGATAAGTTGAAAATGGATCAAATGAAAAACATTTGTACTTTTGGACTCATACATTTGAAAATCAGATATGAACGAAAATCACTAAGTAGTATTTATTTCTTCTACAGAAACATTTCATATTAAAAATGATCAACATAAACGAATTCTATGAATATGAATTTCGACTGGTAAATTTTGGAGATTTATCTATCCTTTTGTACTTAACTGTACACATTCATGGTTTTCAATTGGATCTTTCAAATACTGAAAATTTCAACACATCTCTAGCTTACTATTCTTCTACGCATGAGTATCTTGTAGATGTGTGATTTAGATGGGTCACTTTATATCCATAGTTTAAGATATAATACGATAATGAGTCTTTTTCGCATATCCTAACGTTGAGGAAATAAGATTATGTATTCAGTGCTCTGGAAAATATGGCTTCCCCTTAATTCTAATTGTTAAACAATTTTATTACATCGTCGCTCAACAATAGGTCTGAACGCCAGATTGTATTGATATACCTTTACGATTTTTTTATAAAAGTGATTCATTTTAAAATGATTTCATCTTGTATAATATTGGTTAAAACAACATTCCGGTTTTTAGCAAGAATCGCAACTTAATAATTCTTTATGTTCTTGAGTTATTGTAAACATATTCACAATCATTCATTGTTTTCAAAAGTCAGCATCTTTTTGTGTTGTTCACTCTTTTGAGATAAATATGCTCACAATTCATTATGTACTGAAGATTGAACGAACTCGAGTTCTACTCAGAGGATTGAATTATATGAATACTTTCAGAATGGAATCTTTTCTCATATGTAAATTATTTTGAATGATTGAAATCGATTGATTCACCATAATATTTTGATTTCAGATTCTTATTTGATGCATAGAATTGAAAATGAAATTCATGAGTAATTAGATATAATTTCTTTCAATTTACTGGAATAATTGCTGTATTGATGGAAACTTCTCTCGATGGACAAGTTAAGAAAATTTATCATGATGGTTCTTCTCAGAAACTTCAAAATAAAATATATAGTATAATGCTACATAAATTTTTAATTAGTTTCTTTCAATCAAAAGTATAGTTTAATTTTAATGATTATCTTTCTGTTACTTTTCGATAATTTAACGATGTTTAGATCCAACATTTAACTTTCGTAGTTGTCTGAACATAATGCATGAAATCTTCACCCGAGAAAAATGACGTTATTGATGATTTCCAATATACAACAATGGATTCGATAAGTGTTTCTCCACTTTCATCATTTCAATTCCTTAGGTTTCGGCAAGCGAATGTTCGAGTTCATGTACTCACTGTTATATTGTGTGAGGAGTACTATATCCAATTTCATTAGAATCGCATCGCATTATTCAATCTCTTTCAATGGGTGAAAATTACAGATCGGTAACTATTACCACTCAGGAGATATTTGTCTTACGCTAATCCACATTTGATTCTAATGCCTACAATTTTCAGTGTTTCTTTCATGATAAAGTGGAATTGAATATCAATATTTCGAGTCATTCTCTTTAACTATGTCCTAATTGCTATAACGATTGAATTAGAACTATCTAATACAAGTTGTTGCAAAAGTCCAAATGAAAAAGACATGTGAATATTTCTTTAACTTTGCAACAGATATATACTCATGGTTTCTACATGATTTCATTTAAAATAAATCTATCGTGAAATTATTTCGAATATTTTCTAATTTTCTCGGACATCGTCTTTAGACAGTCGTTAAGCTTCTTAAACGCATTGATTCTCCGTATATTTTTAAAGCTTTGTGCTGGTGAAAATAGGAGACTTTACAGTTAGAATACTCCAAGGAACTTCATCTAGAATACAGTCGTCTTATGTCTGGAATAAAAACAATCTTGAAGCTTGATATAATTTTCTCCACCATTGATTGTGCTGTAAGAGGAAAATTGTCCGAATTTTCTAATATCTGATAAAAACAATTGATTTAATGAAATTTTATAAGTACTCCAGTGACTCTATCTGCCCATGACGTCTGTTCAAAATCTTGTTCAACTGAAAAATATGCATTAGAACGTTGAAGACAGTTTCAAAATACATTGACGATAGATTTATCAGAAACCCAATCATGAAAACTTCAGATATATTGATGGAACTGTGCAAGGGATAATAATATTTGTGTTTTTTAGACTTTTGGGACAATCTGTTGAGCAATACAAATGTGACTGCCGATTCTGAGAATTTTCTTGAGACTCTACAACGATACCGTTTCTAGAAGCAAATTTAAAGTTTCGTCTACTGTAGGCATGAGAATGGCAGCAAAAAATTGATTGATGCTGCAAGAACTAATTTGATTGAAAACCGACGAACTTATGATTATAGTCCACCATTTGAACATATTTATTCAAGTATCGTTCTCTGGTTCACATGCAATGACTTCTTCAACGTTAAAAAGAAACCGATATTGTTTGAAGAAGTCGATGATCTATGTTTGTATTGAATAAATGGACAGAGTTACAGAGATAAAAATATTGTGAAGTGAATTTTTGAGAAGCAAAGTATACAGCGTAATATTAAATATCTTCATGAGGGTGTAAGTGTGCTTGACCTACAGATGTGCACATAACTACCAATCGGTGTCGATATAGTTGAGGATGAGGAGCGATACCACACCAACATTGTATGAATAAACCGAATAATTTTCGATGAATTCATGGTTTTCGTGTATATTTAGTTTTCTGAAAACGTTCGAATGACTTGTAAGATAGTTCGGCTACCCGCATTATTATACGAATTTATCAGTGTATGTGAGAGATCGGTTCTAAGAGCTCGAAAATTTCATAGAAAGGAAACAATCGCTAAATCCGAGGTCTGAGATGCCATAGAATTCATTGAAAAGAAAACTGTTACGGATGATAGCCACACTTGTCGACGATCTTGACATCGTTCTTTCCAGTTTCTTGTAGATACATTCTTTTCTGGCGAGGCAAGAATCACATCGTCAGGCAAGATTCTTTTTTCTTTCTTGCCCAAGAATCTTGGCTGAACTCAAAAGAATTGTGAATATCTTGGCTTTCTTGCCACATTCCATATCTTCTTGAAGATCCGATAAGACTCTTCTTTCCTTCCTTCAACCAGAATCTGNCAGATTCTGGTTGAAGGAAGGAAAGAAGAGTCTTATCGGATCTTCAAGAAGATATGGAATGTGGCAAGAAAGCCAAGATATTCACAATTCTTTTGAGTTCAGCCAAGATTCTTGGGCGAGAAAAAAAAAGAATCTTGTCTGACGATGGGATTTTTGCCTCGCCAGACAAGAATATATCAACAATAAGCTGGAAAGAACGATGTCAAGGTCGTCGACTAGTGCAACTAAGGCTGTTTTGACACCCATTGATTACACACAAAAAATTTTGCTTTGCAGAAATACCCAATAAATTATTGTGCAAATATCTCATGACAATACATAAAACGATGATAAGTGTTTCGATAATCAAATGCAAAACAAAGAAACAAAAAGACATTCACACCAAATAGTTTCAAAGTCTATTGCAGAAAAAAAAAGTGATTTTCAAAATTTTAGACTGCCACGTATTCCTTCTTTTCGATCAATTTTGCCAAATTGAATGAGAATTTCATCGATAGTATCTGACAGAAAAGACAAGCCGTATACATAGACATAGAGAAGTAATCATCTTACCATAACAATCATCACAGCTATGAAGAGAACTACAAAAACTGCGAGGACTGCATATGCTTGACTAGTAGCACCAAAACCAACAGTCAATGCCGCAATGATTAACATGAAATAACCAAAAGAAATCGATAAAAGAATACATGAAACCACTCCAATCCATGCAAACTAAAATCAAAGAAATAATATTAAAAACATCAAAGAGTATACAATAACAGACGATAAGTATTCCAATACGATGTTGTTTATATGTCACAACAAGACCAAATATATAGTAGATATCTACAGCAGCCATAAATACCAATAATTGAATTCCAGTTGAATCATTTGCTGTATTTCCAACTAATACTGAATAGAACCCAAGACCAAGAATACCGATACATACAAACTATGTAAATATTGATTTTTATGCATTAATTGTATAGAATACTCTGTTGAACATACCCATTGAATGAAAAGAAGGATCAGAAGATATTTTTGAATACGAATTATATTCTGATTGTTATCTGGTAAAGATTGGTCGAGCTTTTTATTTTCAGCTACTGGTACTGTTTCATCAGTTTCGGGTGGCATATTGAAAAGAATGTTAAGATGCCGTGTAATTGACGATGTTTTTTTAAAAGAAAATGATCGATTCACGGAACAGCTGTCACCAATATTCAGGGTAGAAAAGTTTCTTTTCTTTTTAATTTCTCTTCGAAATATATATACTTTGAAGAAAATACTCCTTTGTCTCTTTTCTCATCTATTCGTAGTTATTTAATTTTTAACATACAATCAACGCAGATTCATACAGGGGAATGTGATCGATAAGAAGACACTGGAAATTTATGCTTTCATTCTTTTATTCGAGACTTTCAAATCACTGGTTGAGAATTTAGTAGTTTTTGGATGCATGAATTTACTTTTGATAGTTAATTTATGATATTTTCTTTCTCTGGTAACTCAAGAGTAATATGATGAACTAGTTAGTTTTCAATATGTGTAAAAGAATTTTAAATTCAATCTGATCTAGTATCACATAATTGAAGTCTGACATAATTTTAGTTTTATTCTTCAAGATGTAATTGATCTGAAATTTCAATTCAATGCCTAACGAGAGTGCACCAAAAACATGTTTGCTTTTCGAGTTTTCTGAAGCTGAGGAGGTAATGCTCTCAGTAAGCGAAGATTCGCTTTTTCTACACATTGCTAAAGTTTCAGAAAACGATGTCGTTGAGAACTTCCATTTTTTTGAGACTTGTATTATGTGGCATATTAAAAAGTTGGGAAATTTTTGAATAATTCAATCGACAGGAACTCCTACAGATAGTATCCGTGCTAAGTTTCTGTTTCGGGTGTGGTTGTAGGTGTAGGCGATGAGAGTCTTGTTGTTGTTTACCATTTTACACATTTGCTACAGCGGACACCTGCACCCACAATGCTCGCCGTGCCGAGAGGAAGAGCCACGCTCACAAACACACTCTCAACTCTCATCCTAAATCCCAACGTCTCTCATTAACAATTACCCAGTTCAAGAACGAAGGCACCGTGCACGCCCTTCAACGAAATAAAATGGCACTAAAACGTCTCGAACCGGCCAAAAACGTCGCCGTAATTCGTTATACCAGAAAAGTGAGCAAATAGTGTGAAAAACGATAACCGTTTTCTAGGGAAAAACTGACACGTAAAGTAGTATGTCGGATTATGTCGAAAAATAGTGTAAATTAATGCCATAATACGCCCGTTTATAGCCGTTTAAGACAGTTGAAGATGTCGTTTCCGACGGTAGGAATGATTCTATTGGGTACTGATTTTACATGCAATCAACTTTTCTTGCTTCACTGTCCAGGAACATGATAGATACTTCCGTAGATATGTGCTATAACAGGTTACCAGATTATGCAATGAAGCTTAGAGATCATAGTAAGAAATATAACAAGCTGTAAGACAATAATAAAAAGTACAGGTCGCAATTACACTTATTATGAGAGAATGGTTTAAAGACAACGCTGCTTCAGTGGATTGAAGCATCTCATTCCACACGCTTGCTCATCCAAATTACAAGGGAGGTCAACGTTGGTGAATGGTTTCAAACATGTCTGCTTTGTTGGATTAAAGCAAATGATTCCACACGACAGTTCACTAATGGCACAGATATGCTTGCTATAAATTTGTAAGGCATACGATAACACAAGGAAGAATAATGCTTTGAAGAAAAATGCAAACATTTTGACACCGGCACACCTAACTACGTATACCGTTCACGAGTGTAAAATAATATTTCCCTCCAAACACTAAAAGCTGCCGAATTCTGAGTACATCTTTTAAATTGAGTTACATTTATTATGCCGTGGTACATTTGCATGACTATTACCTGGTCTTTCCAACAGAAAACTACATCGTGAAGTATTGAATTATGAATCGTTCGCTGAGCATTAAATTGTTTTTCTTCCAAGGCAGAATAAATACGATTCGTAAGCAGTAAATTCGAACAAATGGTGACTAGCACATACTACAGTACTAGGGTCTTATATTCTCACCATTATATACGGAGAGAAGCATCAATATGGGGACAATAAAACCATTCTTCACGATCCTCCTCTGGGTGAGAGTATATTGGTGTGTGCTTACCGACACTTACACCAACAAAACCCGTATCCGCACTGAGAACAATATGCTCATGAGGATCTACATACATAAACACCACACACACACACACACCTCACGCAGCTAAAATCACATGCACATCCACACCCGCATGACAAATCAAAGCAAAAGAATGCGTAGAAAGCAGCATTTTCGATCGATGATTTAAAGTTGTTACTTCAAGTTGCAATAGAAGGCGTTATAACTAAGGGTGGCACTTTCACTTTCCTTTCGGAAAGGAAAGTAAAATGTTGAACTTTCATTTCCTAAGGAAAGGAAAACGTTTTGGCTTTCCCTACTTTCCTTTCCGAGAAGAAAGGAAAGGAAAACGTTTTGGCTTTCCCTACTTTCCTTTCCGAGAAGAAAGGAAAGGAAAGTTATACTATGAGTTGAGTGATACATTTTAAAAACATTCATTTATATATACGATCTGTTTAACATGTGAAGCCTTAACTGACAAATGGTGAATATTTTCCAAATATTTCCTCATTATGTCTCAATTTTCTTTCTCCTTCTTCACACTGATCACTGTCTGGGCTACGTTTGATTAACTCTTATTCTATTCCAATGATCTGACACCGCCTGCTATATTTTGTGAGTTGTCTCTCTCTGGCTACATGGTGATCCTAAATAGATTCTTACTTATGTCTTTGCTAGAAAAATCATTCATATACTAGATTTTAAATGAGAGTGTATTCTTGATTAAATTGAGTGCCTTCTATTGTCATCGACCAATATTAAGGATCATGATCTAAAACGGGATTTGAAGTATATAGGGTCGGCTTTTAGATTCCCTCCACCCACAGACCAACACAAACATTTTATTTAACTAATTAATTACTAATTGTATAGTTAATTAATTAATGGTCCATCACAGTGAGTGACCGACAGATTTCAGAGAGCATTACAAAACGTGGCCGACGGCTTCAAATGATTATTGGAGATCATTTGCTACTAACATTTAGTTAAAATGTCGATACAGCATTTCCTTCATGAAGTTCTATACTGAGAAGTAAGAAATGATGAAGAAGTATCTCCAATATACATAAAATGGCTCGCTTTTCAAGAATTTGCAGCAACAATTTCATCCTGCTTCTGATTATAATTCTGTAGCCCTAATGCTAACAACTTTCTTAAAGACATCTTTCATTTCTTTTGTAGCTTTTAAGCATCCTTTTTATTCATATTTTACACGTGCAAGATGAATAGATAAATGATCGATATAAGATAGAAAAAACCAAAATAGATGATTTTCCATCAAGTTTTGATCTCAGATCTTGGTTTCTTCTTGTTCACCTTCTTGTCAATTCATAGAAACGGGAGCTACTGATGGAGATAAATTGTCCGACTTTCTTAAAAAATACCAAGATCCGAATACTTTTTCATTTTTCACGTTTCTCAAATCTTATTTTAGAAAAAAGAGTAAATACTTGGAATTGAATTGCATTTATTGCCCTTTTTAAGATATAATATTACATAGGAAGTTGAACAACTCCAGAAAACAAGCAGGTAGCAGTCTAGTTTTCTTCACTGAGAATTCGGCACTGGAGAACACTAATCTATACCAGCGTCACATATTAAAGAGATTATCCTAAGTGCTTTCTGTTGGGAACTTCAGCGAACAGCTTTCTCCTTTAGGGATGTTTAGAACGATGTCCTCAAAACTTGATGTACATTTAACCTTGAAATCTACTCTAGTAGATTCATAAATTTTTTCGTTTGAATAATGGATTTCAGACTCTGTATGCCCTAAAAAATTAGCTTTCTTACTTCACTTAACTGAGATGTTCAGATACATCTGCCTGCCTTTCATGCTGATTGTCGTAGTAAAATTCACTTTTTTATCCAGATATCTAATGTCTATAGAAGGAAAGGTTATTAAAACAGGTGATCTTCGACTCCTGTTTTCCTTCTATTTGATAGTTGTGACTCGTAAAGGACATAACTAGATGAGCTCTAGTCGTCAGTGTACGTACGTGAGATGTCTGTCTACAAATTGTAAGAAAATTGAAACTGTTTTTTGGAAGAATAAAGTTTATTTTGTCAATTTATCGAAAACCTACTAATCTTGGATTTGTGACAGTTGATTCCTCTCATGTATGTGCTATAAGAATGCATCTTGAATGCGTTCATTGACAACATGAGCTCTTTCAGGTGTGAACTTGATGAGTCGCGATTAGTACAGTAATAAATTGACAATGAGTGCACAATGAAGTTTCTCAACTGTGAAAGCGATTTTCGGAACGTTCTAACACAAAATCCTTATAGGCTTACTCTACAAAAGTATTGAACGCCGCACAGCTTATCAGAAAGCGATCCTCTCAAGTAGCGGAAGACACAGCCTATCGCTGTTTAGATTTGCTACTCAATTATTTCCACAAATTCTATTATAAAGCGACATTACAAATCCCGCAGGTATCACCGTTCTCTGACTCTAGAGATTTTTCTCTTGGTAAATTCAGAAACTGAAAAATTTGATAGATTGCATACTATATGAATCGTGTATGATCATAGAAAAGCTTGTTTAAACCCTCCAAAAATGAGTTAATAAGTTCATAATTGTATGAAACCTAAGCAGATAACACTGCCGAAAACACTCTTAAACGCAACAAGAGGGTAAACACTGGAAAAAATTGGTAGAGTCGGCGATCCTAATTTTGCCGGAAAAAAAACAAGTTCAGAAAAATGTCAATAACTTACGTTCTGGATGATGTATGTGAATCTCAATTTTATTTTCCGGAACAGAGCAAACATTTGTCTATCGACTGATGTAAAATTTATTGAAAAATATTCAGGTGACATCGTACAATGAGCGTGACAATAGTAGGGGGGTCAATTTTTATTCAATTCTGTTGTGTTCCTTGTTTTGCCGGTCAATGTAATTTTTGTTCCTAATTATACCGAGACCTTGAAATATAAAAAAACTCATCGGAAAATTTCCGATCTAAATCGAAAGACATATCTTCAAGACAAATTACAATTTTGAAAAAATCTGTTATTTATTTCTTACCAGGTCTGCTTTCCACTAAATCCCCCGTAACCCACCAAAATTGGAATTTTCGTCAAATTTTTCTTTCTATTAGATCATGATTAGGGTCCCGCGGAAACGACTTTTCTTGGTTCCCGTTTCCCGTTCCCGTAGAAAAAATAATTTATTCCCATTCCCGTATTCTATTCCCGAAATCTCCACGGGAATTCCCTTTCCCGATTTCCGCGGGAAACGGGACGGGAAAATACGGGAAAAAGTCGTTCCCGCGAGACCCTAATCATGATGAATCTATGTGTCACAATTTCGATCGGAAATTTCCCGATGAGTTTTTTTATATTTCAAGGTTTCGGTATAATTAGGAACAACAATTACATTGACCGGCATAATTAGGAAAAATGTTTACATGGACCGGCAAAATTAGGAACACAAAATAGAGTATAGTGTAACATTGTTTAGTTTGTTGAGGGAGAAAGTCGAGGGAAATAAATTTGAATTATTTTGAAAAACATACGAGTCGATGCACCAATTTTAGAGGAATCTAGTGATATGTTTTTTATTTTAGTTGAAGATCATTTTCACAGAGAAAATTTACTTTTTCTAAAATCTATCTCAATTTTACATCTAAACGGCAAAATTAGGAATAAAAATTACATTGACCGGCAAAACAAGGAACACAACAGAATTGAATAAAAATTGACCCCCCTACTATTGTCACGCTCATTGTACGATGTCACCTGAATATTTTTCAATAAATTTTACATCAGTCGATAGACAAATGTTTGCTCTGTTCCGGAAAATAAAATTGAGATTCACATACATCATCCAGAACGTAAGTTATTGACATTTTTCTGAACTTGTTTTTTTTCCGGCAAAATTAGGATCGCCGACTCTAAATCAAAAAGAATCTTTTAGAACTAAAGTGAAGCGATCCTAAATATATTTTTCTTGTTATCAGAAAGAATGAAAAAGACTGTCGAGTTATACATACCCAGGTCGATCAAAACGGTATCGTTTACGATCCGAATACGCACGGAAAATGTTGTTAAAACGCAGTATTTACGGTAACAAACGGGATCAATACGGTTCACTTTCGGGCCGTAACAGACCGTATTATCTGGCGCAGAAATACGCACCGTTTTGCATCCGTCTCGTAAACAGACCGTATATTGATAAAAAACGATGCGTTACAGAGTGCCCATTAACGGACCGTTTTTGCAACGATAAATTATTCGAAATTAGCAATTACGGAGGTCAAGCGTTACGGCCGTCCTGTATCCGCAGAAAAAGTTTTGCGACAAAGACGCGACTTTCAAAAGGCATAGTATTTTAAAGCGAAGGAATAAGGCTGATAACAGGGCCCAGCCCGTTTTTTATCACTAACTTCACTCAGGTGTAGCGAAGCCCACCTGGGTTTTCTTGCAAAGATCAGTTGGGATGCCCTTCAGGGGTACTCTAGTGTGCAGAAATAAAGTTCCATCAATTTAAATTCCCGATGGAGAGACTAAGTTACATTGAAAATTAACAAAAATTTAGCGTAAAAACTACAGCATGATATCCTCTCTGTCTTTACACATTCCTGCAAAACTAAACTAAATATCACATAGAATGTGTAAGGACAACATAGAACGATTACGGCCCGTAAACCGAATGATTACACCTCGCTTTCTTTGTAGTCTGAAGAACCCCCTTAATTAGCTCTTTGGTGCTTTGGTATCCCGAGTCGCTTGCGTTCTTCATTCCCGTATGCAAGAAAGTACATTAATACTTTGGAGATATTTTTGGCGAAAAGGTCAGAAAAAAGACCGTATGCGGTCTGGTTTACGTAACGTTCAGCGCTCTTCGGTAAATGCTCCGTAAGCGTTCCGTAACTTATATGTTTGTATTCCGTAAACCGATGCGCGTAATCGAAATTCTACGGAATGCCGTAAACATGCCGTTTGGTATTCGTTCACCGCCGTATACGGACCGTTCTGTACGACCTGGGTAGTGAACCCAGAATGATAAGACCGGATATATTAGTTTAACCCTGAGCGAGCACAAATGGAGCAATTATCGTAGAAAAGTGACTTCAAATTTGAGAAAAATAATGACGAAAGAAAAAGAACAAAGATCTTTCATCCGTGTTACTAATGTTTGGATGATTGTTTTACGACCTTTATCATCGTTAACACATATCCTGTAAAATTCTAACAAAATAAAAGGTTTCAACTTTTCTTTCCTTTCTTCTCGGGAAGGAAAGTGAGGAAAAGCAATAACTTTCCTCTTCTAAAAAAAGGAAAGCCAAAGCTTTCCTTTCCTTTCCGTTCTCAAAGCAAAAAGAAAGGGAAAGTGTCACCCCTAGTTATAACTAAAAGGAAAACAATGCAACGCCTTTCCTACATAAAGCGATGAGTTTAAAACGGTAAAATAGCATTTTCTTCTAAAGTTTTGCGTTTGAACGCTGTTTTTTCACGTGACGAAACATAATTTACTTACGTCATCTTCAAGCAAGAATATTATAATATCGATTGTATAGGGGATAATGAGACGCATCGTCGACCCAAGCTGACAAATTGAAGTATTCACAGGTTAAAGCTCCCGCAATTTTGTTTTTATTCAATTCGTTGTAGATGTAGAGAAATGTCAGACTTTGGGCGTTTTAACAGTTGATAGATTTTTTTTACTTCAACATCAATGAAACGCGTTGCACAGTGAACATGTTAAAATGCAAAAATTTAGATACTTTCATAAGTTCACCGGCGTTCACGGAAAACGATTCAATGCTCGTGCACATAGCTCATAGTTTAACGTGTTTTAATTAGTTATTACTTACTTCAGGGTAGATTCGACCAATCATACTTATGCCGACGAATCAGGCAAATAAAGATTAGACTAAACTTACTTATTTCTAGAGGAATTAAATTTTCTACTTATTCAAAACATAGTGAACGTACGTCCAGTGGTTCAATAGTGAAAAGTGATCGAGTCGAAAAGCAGCAAAATTTATTTGATTTTACTTACTTTCTTTTTTGGTTTAAATCAATTATAATGGTACTTTTCACCTGATTTATTCCGAGTTTTTTAAAATCAAATAATGAGTAAAATCAGTTAAATTTCTGAAAATCGATTTATGTAAAATTATTCGAATGCTAATCAATTTTAACATGACTATTAAAGACATTATTTGAATTCCAATCTACCCATATTTGGTTTCAATCGAATTATTTAATTTTTAATCGATTACAATCGACTAAAACTTATGGATCGGTACTATAATATGATTTTTCTTTTTATTTCGTATATAAATAGATATTGCCTGGCATAGGACCTCGAAGCATGTCATGTATCAGAGGTTCGATATAGTATTTTAGTGATTGATTTTCGAGGTGAGAAGTTGTGAACAGCAAAAGAAACGAACGAGTTTTCAGCTAAAAGTAGAGAGGGACGCGTTTTAGGTTCGTCGCTATGGAAACCAATGTTTCGAAACTTTAGTTGATTTTAACCATTATCTTGACGAGAAATCTAATTCAAATATTACTCTTTAGTCAATTATCAATAATAGACAATGGATATAAATTAGATCCTTCTACGCTGCGGTTATGAATTTGAGTTCGGATAAAAGTATAGTTTGTTCATTCGAAAGAAGTACGTGTGAATAGATTTTTGGGTGTGTATGGGTGGGTCTCAGCTGTGATCGTTGTGGCTGTGACATGAATGTGTCAGTGTAAGGGAAGACAGCAGCCACACATCCACACTCTCCACACTAGGGGTGTCAAGGTTCCCGTTTCCAAAGCGTTCCCTTCCCGAAGAACGGGAACGCATCTCAAATTTCGTTTTAAGCTTTATTTCGATACAGCGACAGTGGCATATATTATTTCTCACAATTTTATGAGTTTGTGTAACGCATTCCCCGTTCTCACAAACGGGAACGCAACCCCGTTCCCTGCTCTTGGGAATGGAACGCCAAAGTGATAGCCCTACTCCTCAGCCTAATCAACAAGCATACCATAAACAAAACGTACACCTGCACACACGCAGACACGCAAAAATAGCAACACCATCAACCACACCGCTACCTACACCTACACGCACATCATCAACAACATCAGCCATCACTGCCACATCGACGCTCTCCAATCCACCCATATACATAAATTAAGATCCACACACCCGCAAACAATAAATCTCACACTCACTTTCACACCCATGATGATGTCCAAATTCAGACCCACAACCCAACTCCACCCCACTCTTACACTCATATTTGGTCCACAGTCACAACCATACACAGGCCCTAACGCATATCAATAACCAATCCGACACCCACTTCCCCCACTGAAATATTCGGACTCTCAATCCTACAGCCACCCTTATACCTACAAGTGGACGACATTTACACCCACAACCAACCCACCCACCCCTCACTACCACACCCACACAACTACACTCAGCACCCACACAGGCACCAAGGCGCAACTCACAATCACACCCACAACCTCAGCCACAATCTTAAAAACAGCCACAGTCACAGAGATCCCAAACCCCATCCACAGCCAACACCCAACCATAGTCACATCATTACTCACACCCCTCACCGATATCCACACAAAAACACATTATTGAAAGATAGTTGGCGTTTCATGAAAGGTTTGATTCTACATAGGCATAAGACGGCTACTCGTGAAGGCATTCGAAGTCAAGTGTATCGATTCGTAAATGAGTTCACCGAATAAATTCAAGAAATGTTTGTTTTCTCCACTGTCAATGAGAGAGAAAAAAGAGAAAAGAAGAAGGGAAGAAGAAGGTGAACATATTTTTCACTGAGGTAAGTCGTCGTACGTGGAGTAGTATGTTTCTGTCATGACAATGAGACGTTGTCGCTGAAAAGTCATTAAATTTCTTTACTGATGGGAAACAAATGATGTACATTTTGTTTTTCGTGAGCGGGTTGGATCATTTGCTCATCAGATAAGTAGTAGAGATGATGGATAAAGTGTTTTGACCCAATATAATTCATTTGTCTCAACTTTTAAAGCGAAGGAATGAAAGAATTGTTGAAGAACGATACTCCGTGGGTACAGAAACTGATGTTCTACAGATGTCATAAAACTCATAATTATACATAACAGGAATTCTACTCGCCTCTCCATCGGCACGGTGGATTTGGGTAGGATAGGGGCCTCACACATACCAATATTCTCTAAAATGTTTGGATTATTCTTTTACTTCTTTTCGAAAAGCAGGGATGATGTTTCATTTCTAGCTCCTATCTATAAAAGCTATAATGTACTTACACAAATACAACAGTGCGTATTGCATTGTTATGACCTATTACATCCACAAATCGAGGAAGCAGGGTGATAAACAGCCATTTCAATTAATTTTTTACCCGTTTGGTATGCACTTTATTACTGTCTGTTTCAGCGCATTGTAAATGACCGTGAGCGGCTCGATACTCGGGTTTTCAACCGTTTTGTGGTCGCGATAAGCGGCTATGGGACAAAAAAATACGATAGTAGGATGGTGCATGCCAAAGCGTCAACTTACGGCGCTGTTGGGCCGAGAAACGGTAATATACGTTATTCTAAACGTTCGTTTACGGCCATACTTGTTCACTGTAATGCTCTTCCTGGATCTTCCACTGATACAGCCGTTAGTATTTGCCCTGATGCTCTATTGGGTTATACATGTACACTTATGTTCTTCTTTTCTATTGTTTTTAGTCAAGTATTGTGGTTTATTTCTTCCATTTTGTTCTATTCTTCTGTTTCGTGTTACTATATGACGTTTGCTTGTTTTGTTCATCGTTTATGGGATTTTCCATTTGGAATTTCCCAACGCTTGCTATCATTGTATATATATATGGCACTATACTGTTGCATTGAAGATAGATTGGTGAGAGGTAGATACAGTTATACAAATTCAGCATCGGTGGAATTATGATCTCACATGAATAAATTCTGGTTTCGATTGGTCCCAATTTTCAATATGCTTCACGTTAGGGATGCACTGATTACAATTCTTATAATTGGTCGGAATTGGGATTGGAATTGGCTGGAATTGGGATTGGATTGGAAATGGTCTGAAAACAATTGGTAACTGCCTCATACTATATCGAAAAGCCTTCAAAGTCAACAGTTTTACAAAACCCAATTCCAACCAATTCCAAGCCAAGAATTGAAATTGAAATTTACGGTTACGCTTGGAATCAGTGCATCCCTACTTCGTGTATTGCAGTTTTATTCTTTAGACATTAAGTATGACTATTGTTTTGGGATTTTTTAAAAATCTCCGTGACATATTTTCGAAATACGCTGCAATTATGAGTGTAGCAACTGTTTCGATAATGGTAAGGAAAGTTTATAATTTTTAAAATGCCATCCGATAGAATGCATGGCAGACACAAAACTTATTCAGCTAAATCCCCAAGGTCTTTGATTCTGAGCTCCGTTTTTGCTTAGATTCCAATGATTTCCTGTTGTCTTCATGCAAGTTCTGTTCGTTTTTCTTCAGAAACCTGCTGAAAAGCGTGGAAACTTGAAAACAGTATTTCCGGCCGTAAAATTTTCGTTCAGGAAATATCAATATACGCCTTTTCCTGGAACCAGCAATAGCAACACACCCGGATGTCATGGAAAATCTATTGAAATAAGAACTGATTTCGCCGTAATTTTTCCAGAAATCAAAGCGAATTTCTTAAATTTTTATTTTCTAATCAGTATACTGAAAGAAAAAAAGGTGCCACACGAAACCCTAAAGGGTTCCGATTTTTGCAACGAAATCGAAACCCTTTGAAGTTTCGTAGACATTAGGT
>OENT01002428.1:0-22572 GCA_900239685.1 Rotaria macrura
CACATATACAGCAGAAGAAAACAAGAAACGATAAATTTGAAAATTTCGACTTAGGAAAGGGAATTCTCTTCAAAACAGAATTAAACAGTCACATTAATTTTCAAATTGATGACTAAATACTGAACGGAATGGATTTGTGTTACAAAAAGAAGTATCGGTTTCTTTTGGTTTCGTGTATGCCTGGCCTGCAGGCCAGGCATCAGGCCAGGCTCAATCATGCCAGATCAGGCTGCAGGCAGGTCAGGCTCAATCGTAGCAGGGCAGGCACCAGGCCAGGCAGGACCGGAAAAAAGTGGCCTGTTGGCAGCTCTGTATTGAATGATGCAACAAAATAAAAATACTTTGTTTATTGAAATGTGAGATATTACGAATTAACACATTGAAATATATTATTGTAAAGTTCGTATATATGTATATATATCTCATGCATTGTAAACCGCTCATATACCGATCGTATAACTGAGGAGTTTATCGGCGGCTTTCGATTAATCTTTATGATATATTTATTGGTCGCTTTTTGTAGAAATTGAACAACACATAGTGTGGAATCGATCAAGTCGTTTGGATAGACAAAATCGAGTTAGGATGAAGGGCTGTTGTGGTCTTCTAATGATTCACATCTTTTACAAGCTGTAAGGGTGTCTTCTTGTTTTCCTACATGTTTTTATTGATCATTATAGATTGAAAAAAACTGCATATTGATTTCCTTTTTGTTAGAAAGATCTCATTAATACTCGAAACTTCGAGAGAACTGTTGTAAGAATGAAAACCTTGATTGTAAGATTCTTGTTCTTCGTAAGAGAATGTGCATCGAATCATTGAAAGGATGAAAGTATGTGATTGTTTTTGAAGAAATCAGGATGTGTTCTGAATAGGATATCAATACTAGCTTGAACATATCTTCAATAAAAGAAGAAATTATTCGTGTCGTATGCATGCTAAATGGTCTATCATGATGAAACTCAGCTACAATCTGAACGTCACGATCAGCTCTTAGATTCATGATCTTCTTTCTTTTTTTATTAGCAAGGGCCAATGCTTAATTTATTCCTACAAGAACATTGTTGTTCGTTTATCGCTGATGTAGTCAATAAATTGTATAAGAACTTTTACATGACTGCCGAATAGTTCGAGATTTTAAGTTAATTTCCATTAGACTAAGGTCATTCGTTTTTTCAATTTGATGTAGACGGCTTCAGGATGAATAACCGTTAATTCTGTTAAATTGAAATGTTCTTCGAGTTTATCTCCTGGTAAAATATAATATTGACTTAGAATACGTGTCAAACATAATTTAAGTTCCATGATCGCAAAACGCATTCCGACACAATTTCTCGGACCTATACCGAAAGGCATCCATGACACTGGATGACGTTTTGTCAAATGCCGCTCAGGAATAAATTCGTGGGGATTTTCTGGACCCCAAAGATCTGGACTAAAATGTAATGTCATTATGTCAGCTTGTATGACAGAACCTAAGCAGAAGAATAATAATGCTGTACACTTCGCTATTTTTTCACAATCAAACCTTCTTCAATCTGATGACCACATATGGTTGTCGTTTTGTTACATTCTCGCGATGTTGCTTGAATAATAATAGGAAATACTCGAAGTACTTCACGAATAAATATATCAATATAAGACATATTAGTGACCAGATCGTAATCGTCTTCATGATCTTTTTGATTGAGACGTGCATCGATTTCTTCAATGAGCTTTTCTTGAACATCTTGTTTTTTAGCCAATATATACGTGCAATAAGCTAATGTGGTCGATGTCGTTTCATAGCCGGCAATCATAAAAATAAGAATATTCCCTGTAATTTCATCGGGATGTAAAATCTTCTGTTCTATTAATTCGCCCATATTTTCCTGTGAGCATTCGAAAGAACAAAGAATTCATTGATTTTCCATAATCAATAGTGAACTTACCAGTTTATCTTTTTCATCAGGTGCTTGGGCATCGAGCATAAGTTGCAGTAAATCCACACGTTTCTTTTCATACGTATGTGTTTTACGATAATGAACTATTTCTTCAGCTCGATTAATAATCCAAAATGGAGCCAATTCTTCCATGAAATATTTCATAAATGGCAATACTCTACCAAATGTTCGAATTAGTTTTAGTTGAAAAATGGAAATAGTTATGAGTAATGGTTTTAGAAATGGCATTAAATTACTCAATTGAACAAAAAACAATTTGTCATAATTAAGTTCAACAACTTCGGCTGATTTTTTTAAATAAACATTATCAATATCATTTTGCATATCACTTTCAATACCAAATCCTGAACGCCCTAGAAAATGATGATGCAAAATCAAACTCAGACGAATGCGATATTTGTATTGTTGTTTTTTTCGTTTCTACTCACAAATAATATCGACAGTCATTCTTTTATACATTTCATAAATGTTAAATTCTTGGTTATTTTCACTAAGATGAGCTAATTTATTCATTAATATTTCTATACATTGATTTATAGCCGGTAGCATAAGTTTCATTTTGGCGAGGGAGAACGTTGGGTTGATAATGTGTCGTTGACGTCTCCATGTCGTTCCTGATGCTCCAAATAGCGTCTCAGGTGTTCCAGAGCCCATGCGTGCCAAAAAGAGAACACGACGAGAATGAAATGAGGAAAATTGTTTTATGAAAACTTCATGAAGAAATTCAACATCAGATACAATATATAAAGGTCGGGTGCCCTCATATAAACCATAAATTGATCCATATTCACGTGTCCATTCTTGTAATTGTTTCGAATATCTTTTAGCTGACCATAAAGTTTTGAAATGACCAAAGAAGAACTTATGTGGTGGTCCAGGTATGTTACGAACTTTGAAATAGTTGTAACTATTATGAATGATCCACAAATAAGTTACTAAGAGACATAGGAGGCAAGCTAGGAGACAGGCAGTGATTATCATACTTCGATATTCTTGTGAATGAAATTGAATGAAGAGAAACATATTGTTTGATAAGATTAACATTCTTTCTAGATGAAAACCATAGATATGTACTTATCTTACAAGTGAAACGCACATTATCAGTCGGACCATAGTCACCTGATCCCTTTGATATGAATCATTATTACATTTCATAAAAATCCACGGCCACTTGAAAAAGTACCCAGACATATAGAAGATTTTATCATTCTAACAACAGGAAAAAGTTATTTGATCAAGATTAGTCTCATATCTGTATAGATAGCCTTTGCTTGACCCTCAAGTTTTCCAAGTTTGCTTATTATTGTCCAACGAGCATCTGAAATCATTGACTTTGCTTTTCGGGCAAAATGCAGCCGTTTTTAAAAGATCTGCAACAAATTGTCTAAGATTGCCAACCAGAAATGGTCGTAGGATGGTGGCAATGCACCGCGTGATTTCGTGGCTTCCCCGTCTCATATAGCACTAATGTATTTTCCCCCATTACATTCAGATCAACAGGAACATCTTTTAATATCTGTATGAATTTTTTTCCACACTTTATTATTGGAGGAGAGATATTTCATACGAATTGGACATTTGAGAACGTTACACACAACTACAAGATACGCATCTAATTTATTTATACATGGCATATTAAACCGCCATGATTTCTATTCATCTAATAATATTTACAAAATGTTTATATTAAATAAAAGTTTGCTTCGTTTAAATATAGCTTCTGCATATTTGAATTAAGATAGAATGTCTATTCTAAAATCGTGCTCATCTTCAACAGATTTCAACTATGATGCAGACAATATGTTGTTATATGTTCCTGATAATGATAATAATTCATTAACCTTCGATGTAATGACATGTAACAAATGTATTGCTTGCTCAAAAACAAAACATATTAAAGATTGTTGATTGTTCTCAAAGTTATGGCGCTAATTGTTGAGAAGGATTTGGGTTTCTATCTGTCATTAATCAAGATGATGTCCTAATGAAGAATTCGACAAATTCGTTTCATAAAATGGTTTCCAAAATACATACCTGATACGCAGGATTGTGCTGAAATGACGTTTCAGCTGCCCCGTCCATCTATGTTGCCAACTACTGACTAATTCTTAGTCAAAGAGAAATCATATTTCTCACGCATATTCGACAACTTTATTCTCGCAAACAACAGATGTATATATGTATATACAAAGTTTTGGAAACCAAAAGAAGTTACCAGGAAGCTAGTAGAGAGTCAAGAACGGACTTGAGATGATTACAGAAGAGGTTTACAAGATCTACACGGAACGAAAGAAATCGAATGTACGTGACAGTATTAGAAAAGATCTCACATATCGATTCATGCAGTATGAAGGAATATTTAGATGGAATATACATATACAACGAATTCAGAACAATAGTGGCAGGAAGAAATAGATTATATAAGAGAGATGGTGCTATAATAGCCAAACTTTTGTTTTTGTTGTTCATACATGAACGTTTGCTGTCGTGACATCAAAACTAACGCATCGGTATACAAGTAATTAGAATTTTTGAAGTAATTTTCATATAATGAGCACGAAAGAAGAGGAAAAACTATAATCTTATAATACAGGGAGCTATTCTACAAGAAACTGTTCCCTTGGCTTAGACATCGACATGACCGCCTAGGCTCACGGATAGAAGTGAAGTTTTCCTTGACTTTAATTGATAAGTAGTAAAAAAATATAGGTATTTGTATAGTAATGATAGCTTTTTAGCAAATAATTATTGATACAGTAACGACGAAATTGTTATTTCGAAAAAAAGTGTTCGATGAAATGACATTCTTCGGCCTAGCGAATTTCATTAGTGAGTTTTCAGAATTTCAGTTGAAACTTCAACCCTTGGGAAACTAGAACTGTTTTTCGAAGAATGATCACCGAAGTATCTGATTCGATAGTCGATTTAGGGTATGGCTTTAAGAGTGATGGAACAGCATTAACGGTTTTTGATGTCATACGGAACTGTAGTGAAAAATACTGGCTCTGTCTTACACTGTTAGTTCTGTGAAGTTGAGCAATGTGCCATCTAATAATAACTAACCGATGAGTAAATCAACAAGTTATCTGAAGCTGCATAGAAAGGTTATTTTTCTTGATTGGGAAAACACTTTCTGTTATCATGATAAGATGACGTGGCAGTACATTTTATAATAGTTGTGTTCGAGTAAGTAAAAACCGAAAAAAATGCTGTCAATGTTGTCCAACACATTCAGTTAACGAAGAATAGCTCGTCTCCACGATCTGCAACAACTTTGATTATTCTTGTTTTATTTTTCATGAGCATGAGTCAAATGATTTAACGCACTCTAGCCAATGTGTCAGAATAATTTGATTCCCGATAAACAATGTCTGTTTGAAAAGCAAATCAAAAACAATTTTCATAGTAATTTCACGTGAAAATGATAAGGCAGTAAATGAATTTTATTCTTGTGTTTTTAAATCAATCAGAAAAAATTTTTGACTGTAAAACATAAATGACTTTTAAATGAAAATATGTCAAATATGATGACACTACTCGTGGCAAGTGAGTGTGAAGTATTTTATTCTCGAAGATTGATTGGAGTTTTTTCGTTTTCAGAACCGATGAAATAATATTCATCATCTGGATGAATATCATTTCACTTAACGTCATCTTCATGTTTTTCTTATATGCTGTTCATGGTGAACGGATAAGCAATCGGTGTTCTCCTCGAATCGAATAAATCATATGATGAGTCGATCTATCATTTGTTGTAGATCGATAGAGCCAAGAAAAATGAAGATAAAGTATTGGCCCAGATCTTTCAAGATCACAGCGATTGTAAGGAATTAAAAGATAGCGACCCGATTCGTCTGATACCAACTGAATGCGAATGAATACAAGTATAAGACCTGCTAATTTTCTATCATTTCTTCTTGAAATTGAAGTTCTAATTATAACATATTCATCGCAAGATTGTGAAAAACAATTGGTAAAAATGAGGAAAAAATTTCTATGTCGATGAACAAGATGAATAATAGGCCAATGCAGAGTTCTTCTTACACAAGTAGACGTCGAATAAAGACATCTAATAATCCATTTAAATTCTTCTTTTTTAATGTAGACTATTCAAGAGCACTTTTTTGATTGTCGACCTGAGTAACTTGTTCCTTGTAATTCAATTCTTCGTCACTCACGAGGCTCTTGTTGTCGAATACTCATAAGAATAATGCTTTCCTATTAGTAAAGAACGAGATCATGTGCAATTCTTTCAGAGTCAATATGCCAGTGACAATAAGGTAAAATTAATGCTTGACCATGTATTGTATGAATCTATTTCGATGAACGGTTTCCTCTCAACTAGTCCTGATTGTCGACTAGTGAGGAGCTTTATCGACACTCGCTCGATGAATTCTAACGATTGACGCAAGTTTAATCACATAAAAACGATTTATGGATATCAAGGAATCTATAGTGCATATGTATTCGATCGAAAATGAAATATTGATTACATTCGGAACTATCGATCGAGTTGATTAAACCCAGGTGAATGAATCCGATAACGAATCCGATCGAATCCGATGAAATTCTATGGGAATCCGGGTTGTGGAAACAGTAACGGATCCGACGGGAGAAATCTATTTTCTTATTTGCGTACGAATTAGCATTCCCAGGTCGAAGAATCCAGTGACCTGGAATCCGGTCCGGATTTCATCGGGTTTTGTCGGAATCCGACGAGAACTGATAGAAATCTGTGAAAAATCATTCGTATCCAGTCGGATTCCGGGTCACTGAATTTCCAGTTACTTCCGATCGAATTCTGTCAGTATTAAGGCGATCTGGTAGGATCCGATTACTCATCTTCGTCCTGGGTTTAAACCCAATAGTAGAGGCCTGTCTAATCATACGATGAAATCCAATCGGATTCCGATAGTAGGATTCGATAAAACCATACACTAGGGATCCGAATGTCGGATCGCAACCAGAAATCCGATGGGATTTCGTCGGATTAGAGAAAGTCCGATGGAAACATGATCAGATCAGAGAGGCATCCGATCGGATCCAAGTGTCGGAATCATCCTCCTGGGAATAATCAAAGATTCTACAATCGAACTTTATGTGATTCAAGTATATCTTTAGCTCTTTGACAGTGATTATCATTTGGGAGGAATGTATTCTTAGTTTGAACGAGTAATTAATTCTGAATATATTGTAAATTCTCTTCCAACAATTATTCATGAAATGGGCAAATATCAACATTCACTAAAATACCAAGATCGAATAATTCATGAAGCTTCGGTCGTGTTTGTAAATTGAGACTGGTTGTAAAGACGATCAGTTTTCTGAACAAAAAATACGATATGGTGGCTGTTCAATCGTTGTTATTTTTCTGAAACTTTGTACAAGTAGCAGACTTTCAAAATAGAACCGTATTTGTTGAAAAATAATTATCGAGAACCATGTTTAAGTTGAAACATCCATAGTATGTGCGACAAGGGGGAAACGGCAGATTTTTGGATTTTTGGATTTTCGTTGGATTTTTTGGATTTCTTTTGGATTTTCGGATTTTGAAAATCCCGAAATCCACCGGCAATATCCTTTTGAAAATGAGGGAAATTCTAGCTGAAATTTTTATCATGTATAGATCTTGTGGTTCTTAGAATATTCTGAAAGTTTCAGCGTAAACAGATGTTTTCTCCTCAAGATAGTGCGATTGCAAGCAATACTCATATTTCACAGCACTGTCAGAAAATGCGTTTTTCTTGAGAGTTGATTATCTTAAGAAGGAAACATCCGTTACATTGAAACTTTCAGGATATTTTAAAAACCACAAGGACTACATATGATAAGAATTTCAGCTCGAAATCCCTTCATTTAGAAGAGAACATTGCTGGTGAATTTTGGGATTGCTTTCAGATTGTTTTGGGGTTCCCAATCCCAAAAATCCACCGTTTCCCCTTTGATGTGTGGTGATTCTGGAAATGTTACCACGCGTTGAAAAGCTTGTGTCCCAGAAAATGTTTTCTTAGAAAGCACACACCTCGTTCCAATATTGTTTTCCATAAATAATTCTAAATATATTTCAATCGATTTTCACGAAGTAGTGCCCAGTTTTCATCGATGTAGTGAACCTTTTCATAAGTCGCCATTGAAAAAGTAATAATTTCTGTATCGTCTGAAGAAGGAAATCAGTCTAGTACAGTATCTGAAGGGCTAGCATCGATGTTGTTTGCGACTAAGAAGAATAGAATCCTACGCGTAACATGTTCACTCACCATTAAACGTATTGAAATAACCGAGTAAATTCTGTTCTTAGTAAGGATCCATGAGATTACTTCCTGCGATAGACTTTCCACGCTTTATCGTTTTTGTACTCTGTTTCAGTCGAGATCGAGACATTCTTATGGATTGGAATAAAATATAGACGAGTAATTTCTAACAATCATGTATTCATTATAGCAAGTGGTGTGCTTCAAATCCTCTGTGAGCACTCTAAGAGTGAACATGATACGCGAATAAATTTGACAGAACAGTTTATTAATGATCACGGGTGGTATGCCAATATCACTTCCCTTAAGATGTCTTTACTATAGTGTAATTTTTTTCATTAAGATTTATCCAGTTGCTTAATGTTCTATTTCCTAATGATTAGAATTAAAACAATACCACCTATTCATTTATCGAGTGAAATGAAATCAGGTAAACACGATGAAACAGCCCAGAAAGGATTATTTGAATATTATTCGACAGCTTCTATGCTGCATTTAAAACACGCCAACTATCTTTTCGTCGTCAAAACCAATATCTCTCTTAATGGTAAAGGACAATAATTGACTTTAAATGTATGATTAAGCATAATATTGTGTATGGTGATTTTCATAAGTCTCATCTTCCTAATCATATCAAGAAAACAGTAAAAAAATTTCCTGATGATTATGAAGATTTATTCTCGTTATCGACAAAGACAAAATATTTAGGCGCTAGAATGCTGCCCAGCCTGGCAATCGTCTGATATGCTACTACAATTAATGATTTATATAGCCATGCTCTTCACTTTCTATAGGAACGTCAACTTAAATGACGACAACCTTGAGTGTCGATTGGACTCTATGTATAACTCACACGTACTGAATCCATCAGTAAATCGTAAATTTCAAACGGGAGCCATAGACTTATCTTCTGTAAAAGCTGCATCTCAGGAGTAATCTGATGACAACATAACCCATAATAGCAATCGTAACTAAAATATTATGACCTTTAAGTAGATCAAGAAATATTTTTCGTATGGAATGACGTGAAATAAAATCAAGAGAAAACATAAAATCTTGCGATTTGATTTGAGAAGTAAGTAAATGAGATTGCTGATCGACTCTAATTACATCAAACCTAGGTAATTTTATAATTCAATATTCGTTCAAAATCTGAAAATTGATCTTAACGAAAAACAAACGTTCTATATAGCTGCTGCTTTTGGTTTGTTAATATGATCACTAATTCGGTAATTATGTTTACGGCAAGAAAGTAATATTTGATTCTTGTAATTATCGTAAATAAATATTTCAATTAATTTAATTAATTCATTGTCAAAAGTATCTCCTTTCGAAATAACAAAGAAACATGATGTTTTTCGAATTCATTCAAAATGAAAAGAATTTTTCAGTCAGTTACATATAGCTGTACAACAAAAAAAACCTGTTTTCGGTTCTTTTTCCTGAGAAAGGCATTGGAAATATTCATGTTAACTCGACATTTATATTTGTAACAATTTCGAGGATGTGTATATGGAGATAGGTTGGGTGCAAATTAGGATGCGACAATATAGCTGTAAGACTTCTGTTCACGTCCATCTCGAATAGGATTATATGAAAAAGGAAAACAAGAATAATTGTGTAAAAACATATTCAGAATGTAGCTTTTACGCTATTCAAAGCAAGAGCTAGGAATATAGGTCAATTTAGAGATCTCAAATCGATTCCGGGACACTAATGAGAAACTGTATTTGCATGTTGATGCGTAAGTGTTTTTGGAGGAAAGATACCTTGAAATATTGATGTTAAGCTCTGAATCACGTGAAATCGGAATACCGGAGACGCGAGTACATAAAAATAGAACAATAAACTCCAACAGGCGTATTCCATCAAAATTACGATAGAAATAACCAGCTCTTCAACTGTTTGGGCGAATGAAGATCTTTTTACAGTGTCACTGTGTGATAAGAGAGTCACAGCAAGATGTGCCTTTTGTCCAGCACGTGGAAGAAGTAGAATACATAATGAAATTGTCTGAATATATGTAGTACGACGAAATTGATTCAAACGTCTTGCTCGACTAGTGTTCTGATTTCCACGTACTTGTCGATGTGCCTTTCGTGCTACAAGAATTCCAAGAGTGGACATGCCCACTATTGTAAAGAGACACTGACCGATTAAGAACGAAATTTCAAAAAATACTCGAGGACTATCGTGTGCATAGCACTCATTGTGCTTGATGTTAAAGGTGAAAAAAATATGACCATTAAGAACTAATAAAGAGATCACAACACCTGCTGTAATACGACGAGCATTGAGCATTGTACACCATCGACGAAATTCTATTCGGCGAAAGCTACTTAAGTAGCGATCAAGGGACGACAGAACAAGTAAATAAGCAGTTGCAAAATAAGCTGTGTGACCGATAAAGTAACGTAAACGACACCACCACAAAGCATGAGTCTCTTGCGTGTCTACATGAAAGCCTTTGAACAGAAGTCGTCGAAATATGCTGAATAACATTACAAAACAGCTAGATATTGTGGCACCATAGAGATAGAAACAATACGAAGACTTGCGAAATTCCCCGAGCCTTAACAAAAATAGAGTAATCACATTGCCTACAATACCAAATATAAGTAATAAGATCAAGCTCCAACGATAGAAATTAGTAATGATTAGATTAAGCTTGATTGTTTGTATATCATTTTCAGATGTCAACGTCAGATTCATAGTATTTGCATCACACACTGATGCATATGAATGATTATTCTTTGAAAAACTCCATAGCGAGCGGAAGTGAACATTCATTCAATATTGATACAAACTAAATTCTACGACATATGTATGGTGTGATTGATAGTAGACGTTGGCAATATCACATTCAAGTTAATATTAAGATAATAATTGAACTGTTGATTTATTGAATTTTTTTAGTGTTAATGAAGCTTCAAATATCATGCATGCTTCATTGTACATCGCAAAGGACAAAAGATTATCGGATGAAAGAATAAAAATAGAGATAATGATTGTGGGATATACACCAAGAAGAAAAACAAAGCATACTTGTATCACATAACGTCATTCATGACGAACCACTTCTTTAATTAGGTAGAGTTGAAATAGAAAAAATGAATGACTCAACACCACATAGCAACTTTAGATCGACCAAAGCTATGAGAGAAAAACTTAGGAAATCATTCCCAAAGTGATAAAAACGTGACTGAAAGTATCTGAAAAATAATTATCAGCCTGAATCTTCAACGTTGATGCCATTTGGAAGTAGAGATTAATGATACAAGAAGTACACATAAATCGAAATAGTACTTAATCATCAACTATTTAAATGGAGTTACAGAAATAGTTAAAGAGCAAAGATGAGAAATATTGTTGCATATAGTGTTGAAAAATTGGTTCTCACTATAATCGATGTCAAAAAAAGAAGAAATGTCAATATTTCTTTTAATAACTATTGACAGGAACATGATAACAAGGCAGTTTCTTAATATTAGATGGAGCATGCTTAGGACCATAAATCCATCAGATTATGAAGAGACATGAAAATTTTTTTCCGGATTTCTGAGAGACTTTTGAAAAAACAATAACTTATTCCTCGTTATTGGTTTGTTCATCGTTTCAACCTATCCATATTGTATCCGGATCAGGGCTGGTACATGTACTTTACTTTTTCAAAACATAAATAAGTGAAGTAAATATTAAATAGTTTATTTGCTTTAATTTACTTTTGTAAAGCAAAAGTAAAATACCACCCCTGATCCGGATGCATGGTATATGCACCCTGAAATATTCACATTTTTCGGACTTTTACTTGGGAAGCAGGATTAAATATCTTGAGTTTTTAACCCATGTGAGGAAAATTGAATTCCGAAAATTTTGAGCTGAAATCTTGAACTGAAGCATGTCTAGTGACCTGCAGTATATCGTGAAAATTTCAGCTGAAGGCCATAATCGTTTTTCGAGATATTCTATTTTTTAGTGAAGCCGTGTCTTTCATACTGCCCGTGGGAAATGGTTACTTTTTGCAAGTCTAGTGTCTTGCGTAGGGAACATTCTCTATAATATTAAAATTTTCCTATCGTACCTATGCCTTGAAGTCTGTTCTGTACAAGAGTGAAAACCACGCCCTTCCATCGTGTTCCTGTCAAAAGCTTTTCAAACAACAACCACGTGTCTTCTTTTTCGACATGGATAATAGTCATGGTTTCTTGCTTTATAAAACAATGCTGCTTTGTAGATAATGTGTTAGTGACAAGACGATTTCTTAATCCAGTAGATTATTGAAAGAATGAAGACGAGTTAATGTATAATATGTAGGCTATAATATCGATTTCTCAAGTAGATAAATGTAAAGTCGCAGCTAGTTGTCGTTACGTATGCATGCAACAGAATACGGGAGTTATCTAATAGCATCCCATTCATACCCATGAAGATTATGATAAAGGCAGTACTCGAAAACATGGAGTTCGGATTGTTTCCTTAGTAATTGGATATCATGATGATTTTCTTCATAGTTAGTTTCGGAACATATAGATGGCATATAGATAAAAACACAGCATAACTAGCCTATGTAATAAAAACCACAAGATAATCGGCTGTTAGCCACGGTTTTACCGGTCCGGTTATACCGGCTCCCATATCAGTGTATTTACCGAAAGAAAGACAAATACTGCGGTTTACCGAAAAAAATAATCCGGTATTCACAATATGGGAGTACTACATTAGCAGCGATTCACTTTTTCAACACTATTTTCTTCGCGTGCTTGATGATTCGAAATATGCAATAGAAACTCATTCGACATGGGCTTTGATTTCTACACAGCATAACACTGCTGCGGACTATACTCCTTTTTGTGTACTCAAAACGTGAATACACTCTTGAATCGGTCAGTGTATCCGCCCGGGCGGCCGTTTACTTGATAACTTTTAAAAAGAGAATGCGATCTTGATGAAATTTTCTACACGATATTGTATCAACAATATCTCGGTCGAATTCGGAGATGAGCGTGATTCATCTCGCCATTGCTGAGTTATAACGCAAATAGTGATTTTTCTATTTGATTACTAACCTATGTCGGCTTTTGTAAAAGAACTTTTTCTACCATTATCAAACAATAAAATCACATACTATTATATATCATTTGATAGAGAATTTCACGAGCTACAAAATAGTAACATCACAAAACAAAAGGTCTTAGTCACCTATTTCAAAGACATTTAAACGAAAATTGGTTCTATTTTTGTCCACGTTCTAATTGATCGGAAATTAAAGCTCCATCTTCCAGTCAAAAAGATAATAATTCGAAGTTTTCTGCGGCGAAAAAATCGAATCTAAGCTCCAATTGTCTTGAAATCCTATTGGTTGAGCTTTAACCAATAGAAATCTAGTTTTAGGAAAAACGCCTTTCTTGGCGTAATTCATGGCGAAGAGTTCAAATCTGAGCTATACATGTCGGAAACCCAGGCGAATAAATCCGATACCGGATCCGACAGAATCTGATCGGATCCAAGTAGCCTACAAAATCCGACCGGATACCAGGTCACCGATCCACAATCGGATCCGACCGAAAAAACATTTAATTAATTGACCACTAATTATTACCTGAAGCCAACATTCGTGGGTAATCCGAGCTGAGCGTTGGATCCAGTCACAATCCGATAGTAGGATCCTACTGATATTCTATGTTATTTCGACACTAGAGATCCGAACGGCATTCCACAACCCGGAATGCTATAGGAGTTTGTTGGTTTATTGGAAATTCATGTAATATCCGATTGGATTCCTATAGCGTCTAATTGTATCTGATTGGCGGAATGATCCTCCTAGAAAGTGCTGTTGGTTGAGCAATAATCAGTAAAAATCAAGTTTTAATAGGAGGGATTACTAGGATACTTTTGATGTCTACACATGCTATGATGACTCCCCTGTCTAGACAAGTTCAGCTCTAATTCAGAACCGATGAGCTGTTCAAACATTCGTTATGATAAACTGAACCATTTGAATAGTTCTTTTTAATAGGGTTGCACCAAATCCTGTTTTTGTGTACTCAAAAAGTGAGTACACTCTAGAATTGGTCAGTGTGTCCGTCCGTTTACACGATAAATCTTAACAAATACATTTGATTTAGCTGAAATTTTGTGCACAGAATTGTCTCATCAATATCTCGATCAAGTTCAAAGATGAGAAGGGTCCGTCAAGGAATGTCTGAGTTGTCGAAAAAATTGTCATTATTGATCAAACCATCTCTGAGGGGGGGGGGGGGGGTACAGGGATTTGCTCTCTTAGTTATGCACAACGTATACAAATCGACTGAGTCTTTAATGTTGATTCCGAATCTGATATTAGTTTTTAACCAAATTGAGCTTTCTAACAAAACATTGGCTGCAAACAGGTCTCAAGTGCACAAAAACTGCATCCCGAAACTAAATTGCCTAGATATGTCTGAGATGATCAGTAGTTTTGGAGTTTCCTAAAAAGGTTTACCAAGATACTTCATCCATGCACACATTCTAGAATGACTGATTTGTCTCATTCACTTTTTGAAGTACACATAACTCTCGGACTTAAGTCAAAGGTTTTCACATTTATTTTTTATAACGAACTGAAAATCGATTCGAAATATTCTCGAGGCTTTCTGAGATTAATTGCAAAATTGATGAATAAATTCGTAGTACTTATTATTGATCAGTTAAATACGTAGGTCTTATCAAACGGAATTCATAAAATTGAAAAATAATTTCATAGGCACATTTCTAGGAATTCGTTGATAATATACTGTTTGCAGTGGTCTGTTGTAAATTTGCAGCGTAATTTTTATCTAAATTCTCTTACGGCCTGTCCAAGCGTGACGGAATCACGTTTTTTATCCTACTCTTTTCAATATCTCGATTTAATTAAGTCGGATTAAGACTAATATTCACATATTACGTGAGCTGAGTTGCCCTACATGTACTGGAAGTTCCATCGAATTCGAAGCTTCCATAGTTGCCTACTATTAAAATATCGGTGCGTTGCAGAATCAGCAAAATCGAGAATTCCATTTCGACTGTCGCTCAAAGAAGACGAAAACTTACTTCAATTAAAAATCCAAAGAAAAAACTTTCTCTAGACAAGTTATAGCTCAGATGACGAGCTATCTGAGTAAAAAATAAAAAAATTGGTAAAAACATAATGCTAATTTTTTAAGCGGAAAAATCACTATGGCGGAATCATATTTTTTGTGACGGAATCAGATTTACGAAATGATGATGTTTTGTCAACGTTTAATTCTCCAGAAATTAAAAGATTGTTCATCAGAATGTAGGTATAGCAAAGTTAGGAAGACTCTACAAATTTCAGCTCAAATGAACAAATCATTATGGAGATATATACTTCACAATATATGTACTGACCTATATGTGGAATAACTTGCAGAACAAGAGCTTTCAGTAAATTTTAATTTTTTAAAGAGCCGTAAGAGTTACGATAGCCATTCTTTTACTGTAGATACTCTCAACCGTGGACTATCGTTTCCTATTATGGAAAGTGCCTTATCGACAATATATTTTTATTTGGACCTGATGTCATTTTCAGAAGGCACACCCATGTGGATACTGGAAAAATTTCTCGATTACGTAGTGTCAATATGACCAAAAGATAGCCGATGCTTGGCAGTATCTACGGTAAAAAAATTTCTGTCATAACTGTCATTTTTCTTCAGAAAATTAAAATTAACTAAGAACATTCCAAACATAGTTGGGTGAAAGTATTGCAAAGATTGTAGAACTCCGTAATAACTTACCATTTGAGCTGAAATTTCCAGTTTCTTTTTAACTTTGATACATCTAACTATTCTGAGAATATCTATCAAGTTAGTGAGATTGATAGAAAATGTTCTGCCGAAAAACTGATCGTGATCTATATGCAGTACTTCCTAAATGACTCCTTCAATCCAAATAACAGAAACAACTAGAAAGTATCGCAAATCAACTACTATATTAACTATTCGTGACTCTACAGTCATTTCTACACATACTAAAAAATTTTTGGGAGTATAATTTCAGGAAAAATAATGTTTTTAAATTATGAAAAAAACCTCATCATTTGATAGTGATTCCATCACATCTTTTATGGCCCGTTAATATGTTCATAAAAATTTCAAATATTATCATATGATACAGTGTATAAAACTTAATTTAGACCATTACTTGTATAAAAGAAGAGTGGTACTCTTGGCTAAAAATTAATTATAGGAAAGTTTCGTGCCGGAATCACTTTCATCGATATATTACATTTACAAAACCAAATAAGTTATTAATGCAGCAATGAAACACACTAACCTTCGCATGATTTCATAGGCAATTGAAAGTATGCTTAGGTTATGCGAGACGCTTTGGAAGAGGACTATTATTCTGTACCAAAAATCTGAAAATAAGAATTAGTAATAAACTCGGACTTTTTCGTCTATGAGAAACAGCTCCTCCGTATAATTCATTTTTCAAGAAAAAGAATAGCTATGTAAATAAAAAATGCACTTCTGTATGTTATCGACTTCGCTCTGCAAGATAGTTACAATGGTTTTGCTTAGTTGAGTAGGAAAGCTTCGATCGGCTGCTTCTCATTTGCGAACATGAATAAACTTGAATTTAAAATTTAATGAGAATGTTTTAAATTTTCGATGTGTCGTCATGAGAAACAGCTTTCAAGTCTATGTACAGGATTAAGTTATTGAAATTTTTACTCGAAAAAACTTGACGATTGACATGACTTTAAAAAATGTGATTTTTAAAAATATTTCAATGAAATGAATAATCGTGTGAAGATAAGTTCGTGCAATTTATAGAGGATGTATGTTTTTAGAATATGACAAACTATAGAGTGAATAATCACTCCAACTTGTAGAGGATGCAAGCTTTTGGATTTGGGAAAATTTGGATTGAACAGAGCTACTGCAATTTGTAAAGGACGCGAGTTACTTTTATTTGAAAGAAACTTCAAAATAAAAAGATTATTATAGTTTATAGCTGACATCGACAGTTATTAACTGAGCAAAACTTTCATTAGATAGAGATGGGTTTTATTCATAGGCATAATTAAGAAAATCATGATGCATATATCAATAAGCTGATGCAGAAAATTATTAAACAGGAATGAGTAATGACCTTTTAGTATTCATCATATAGCAAGTTGCTTTTCCAAGGAAAAATGATATAGTAATAGTAAAATATCAATTAAAAATCACTGAGATTGTATGCATGAATAAAATAATACTGAAAATATTCGAACAAGGATCGACGAAAAAAAACGAAAGCATGGAACAAATTAGAAACCTGTCTGTCTGTAACAATCACAGAAGCAATAATTTGTGTGGCTCGAATGACTGTTTCTGTGGCACAAAATGACCATTTTCATGGTATAAATGACTATATCTGTGGCACAGATCACCATAGCGGTTGTACAAATAGCCTTTTCTCTGTTACAAACGACCATTTTTATGACACAAATGGTTTTTTCCATGGTACAAATGACCATTTAAACGACACAAAGGACCATTTCCATGGCACAATTGATCATTTTTATGGTGTCTACGATATTTGAACTCATGGCAGGGAAACTCCGAATAACTCTCTCCCAGTGATGGAGCCCATGCAGGATGCACCCCTTATGGAATTTTGAGGCTGCCATCGCAAAATCTCTGAATTTGGCGAGTTAGTAGCTAGGTGAGACCTTACCCGCCGCCTCTCAACTAGGCATACAACGAACCCGAACTTTTGTATAGGGTTCGGTGACAGAACTCTATACAAAAGTTCGGGTTCGTTGTATCCCTACTCTCTACCTCTGTAAACCTTGGAGCTCCTGACATAATTTTTGAAACACGTTTCTGATCCAGTACAGGACTTGAGATCTCTACCCCTTTCCAAAGCCCTAGTTTGGTTACTGCCCCTCTTCGTGTTTTTCTTTGTGTTTGTGCTTTGTCTCACTAATTTTCGTTGGAAATTTTTCATTTTCGCCTTGTTTTTGCCTCGTTTTTACTTGGTCGACTCCCTCCATGTCTCCAATGAACTTATCCACTCGTTTCTTTGAAATTCCAGGATCAGATTCTGACATAGTTATCTAATTTTCTCTCCAGTTGAGGCATTTTCAGTCGTAACCCCTATCAGTTTAAGGCTCAGTGAATTGATTTTCGATATCGATGAACTTTACTTGTTGAATAGCCGTCGCTAAGCTTCATTCACCCAGGCAAAAAAATAGGAAGGACGCCCAACATGACTAGTCTCAAGCGTCAACACTACTTGTCAGGTCTCGTCTGAAACATCTAGGTTACCCATCAAGACGGGTTGCCTGTAGGAAAAATGTCTTGCAACTACGTCTAGACTAGTCGAAAAATTCGTAATACCCGTCAAGTCCAGTCCGTTTAGTCTGATTGATGAACCCTGACTAGTCTGCATTTGAGAAAAGGTTAAATGAAGGGTGCAGAAACGTGGATTTGAACATTCTACCCGACAGTATATGATACATGACGGATATTCATATGGCAAATCAGATGCTAGCCAAAGACTAGAGTCGATGTCGGTTGCGCAGGTAGACAAACATGTGGAAAAACGCGTTTAAACGCTCAATCAGGAACGCCGATTGCGAGTAACTAACGCTCATTAAAAAAACGTAAGAAACGCGTTTTTTCTGCAGAATTTTAACTTTCGGAGTGTGAAAACGGATAAGAACTCTAATACTAATGGTTTAAACGCATTGACTTTTAAGCTGTCGAATAATTGTGCGCTTTAACGCTCAGCCCTAGAGTTATATCCGTTTTCACGCTCCGAAATCTAAAATTCTGCAGAAAAAACGCGTTTCTTGCGTTTTTTTAATGAGCGTTAGTGACTCCCAATCGGTGTTCCCAATTGAGCGTTTAAATGGGTTTTTCCAAATGTTTGTCTGCTTGGGTGTCTTAAAAACAACCTGACGGTGGCTAATCTGTCATATAATTAAAACTAGTTGGAAAAGTCTTAATTAGTCCGAAATGCTTTCTAATAATTATGCTGACTAATTAGAACTGTTGTGTATGATTTTCATTACTAATGCATTTCAGAGAAAGTGCTGACTAATTTAGTCTAAAATTGCCTGAAACTTTTAAGAGATCCGTTTCTCTTGGTTTAATTGTCAGAAGTTCTCATTTCGACTACTATCAATCGAACTAGACTAAAGAGCGGTTAATATACGGAAGTTTTTTAGTATAATTGTACTTGTTTAATATGATTAATACATAATCAAAAGCATTTAGGATATGAAGTAGGTGCTGGAATAGTAATCACACCGTTATAGTTTTCAAGTAAGGGTCAACATTCAAAATTATTGAGAAGATAAATTCAAATTTATGGTGTAAAAATATGCCGCCCCTTAATATTTAGATCTTTTCAAGTCCACTATATGAAATCATGTAGTTTAAAAGGAAATAGTTTTTTCTCGTTATGACTGATGGTTAAACGTGGTCTTTCACACCATGGTCATGAAAATTAGCAACAATCATACAATCGAATTTGAGCATTCATGCAAACTTTCATCAGAATTTATTTTCACTATAACTAAAATCACTCTACGAATAGAAACGAATTTGCATTTATTTATACTAAAAATACTTGAGTACATTGGAGCGAAAAAAGAACGGGATTACATTACGGAATACGATATTCAATTCTAAACGACATTTATCAATCTTTATCATCGACAATAAATTAATATGCATAAAATATATTTGAAAAAATATATTTATAAAACTTGAAATTTTTTGTATCAAATACTAATGTACCTTAAACAGAATTCTTGGTAACATAGATTTTTATAATGATAAATTGAACCAAAGAAATTCAATTTATCTTTAAATTTCGATTGCGAAAATTGAAATCTCAAAAATAAACTTGGACTGTTATGGGAAAAAATTAAATCTATTAAGTTAAAACTATTTTTAATTTAACAACAATGAGATATTTTTAATGCGAATTGATTCCATGCACTTTTTATAGCAACCGAGAAAAAGATTGCTCTTACCCCATCGAAATAAAATTTAAAATTATTTTATTTGTCTGAGTAGTTCTCATTCTGTGAAAGTAATTTTTATTCATATTAACAATTGCAACTGTCAGTAAAATTCTATTGAATAGCATCTTTCGATGACTTCTGATATGTGTAGAAATTGTTAACTCGATCATATTGTTCAATTGACTAAACGATGGGTACGTGATACATTGTACGCATGTTTGAATCTAATGTTCAGCAGTAGATTCCTATCATTTAGACTAGTCCGGACTCAACTAGTACATAAAGCTACCACTGATGATGTAAAAAACATTGGATGCTCTGATTTTTTCAGTTCGGCATGTTTTTGGACAGGCGACAGCAAAATACAGCATATCTAGTCTGTTTTGAGAAAAAGACCAGTCGTATTAAACAGAAGGACGTTCATCTGTCATGCGCTCATGACGTGAGATGTAGACTATTATGATTGCAGACTAGTCATATTCCAGTCGGTTTTGAGAAAAAGACGAGACAGGTCACTCCGTCATGACTAGAAATTCGACTAGACTTTTTACCAGTCATTTGCTTGCCTGAGCTACAGTGTCTAATTAGTTTATCATTTTATTTGAAAAATTTCATTCCTTTTAGCTTGATGATTTTAAAATGGAGTTGTTTGAATTTTTTCGCGAACAATACGATGGCAGTAGTGCTGGTTTATTGGCAATTGAAGAATTTCAACAAGTTTACACATGTGATAAAGCTGTATGGTGGTATACTCGTGAATTTTTCCTTTATAGAATATTAAACAAGGCACTTTGTACACAAGATACTGAGATTTTATATAAACTACGATTCTTCATCAGAGATCTCCATCTTCAAATTAAAAAATTATATTCACAATCGACTTTTGATACACAAGCAATTACTGTCTATCGTGGCCAAGGCATGTCGAACGATGAGTTTCAAAAATTACGAAAAAACGTTGGTGGTCTTTTATCAATCCACAGTTTTTGGTCAACTTCGTTAGATTCCCAAGTTCCATCCCTTCTTGTTCCATCAAATGATCCGGATATGCAAGGAGTTTTATTTAAAATTCTGATTGACTTAAATTTACGCGATGCGGCATCTTTTGCTAACATAGCGTTGCATAGTCATTTTCAAATAGAAAACGAAATTTTATTTTCAATGGGTTCAGTATTTAGAATTCTTTCTGTTAGTAAAAATACTGATAATACCTGGGTAGTTTGTATTAAACTAAGTGAAGATGAAGATGTTCAATTAAAAACATTACGCGAGCATATGAAGAAACAAATTGGTGGTACAAAAATGGGTGAATACAACTTAGCTAAATTATTAAGATTAATGGGTAAATATGATGAACAAGAACGATTTTGTCAAATTATGCTAAGCGATTTATCTTTATTTGATGATATGCCTCATGTTTTTGCTATTATTTATAATGATCTTGCTGGTATTTATAAATATAGACGAGACTTTATGAATGCTTTAAATTATTATTATAAGTCACTTGAAATAGATGAAAAACATTTACCACCAACCGATCAAACTTTTGCTAACCTTTATAATAATATTGGAAGCGTTTACTCGAATAAAAACGATCTCGATCAAGCATTGATTTTTTTAGAAAAGTCACTTAAAATTGCTTTAGAACGATCTGAACAAGATCTGCAACAAATTGCGAGTACATATAACAACATCGCTGAAGTGTACAGAAAAAAAAAGATCACGAAACTGCACTTAAATATCATAAAATGGCATCGGATAAGGCAATGAAAAGTCTTCCTTCCAATCATCCATCATTTTCAATAACATATTCTAATATGGGCGGTAGTTACTATGAACAAAGAAATTATGTAGAAGCATTAAATTATTTTAACAAAGCACTTTATATTAAACATCAATGTCTTCCATCTAAGCATCATTCGTATTCCATCACGTACGGTAATATTGCATTGACATTGCATAAACTTGGTAGAAATGAAGAAGCGTTTAATAATATGACCAAAGCTATTGACATTGCATCAACTACATTACCACCAGAACATCCTCATCTCAAAGAGCTTCAGGATGATTTTGAAATGATTTGTGAAGATTTATGAAATAAATGGTTCGAACGCTTCTATTTTCTTCATAAAAAAGACATTATCGTATCTTAGCACAGCATGCACATAGTGATAATTCTTTGACAAAAAAGTGAGCACTCTAGAGATTATCAGAGTCATTAATTTTAAAGCAGCATTGCAATAGATTAGACAGATCAGAGTACAGTATTTAAATACTGCATATTTTTGGAAATAATCATTTTTGTGTACTCAAAAAGTGAGTACACTACTAAAATCGGTCAGTGTGTCCGTCCGGCCGGCCGTCCGTT
>OENT01002429.1:1808-22527 GCA_900239685.1 Rotaria macrura
TTTTTTTTAGAGATTAAAGGAATATCACTCTTCTGTACGTACGCACCCGTGTCAGTCATGGATGAAACGGTGACGATAATCGGTACAAGCGGTAACCGATTCACCAGTAACTTGACCAACTGGTAACCATTCCCATAGGTAACCGGTTCATCCATTAGTTGGTTACCCGTATAATCTGACTTAATCCTGTATCAGCCGGTATAAACCTGCTAGACGGGTGACCGGTGAAACGATGAACCGGCGTTTCACCCTCACTGTTGCACACCTGTTGTCAATGCTGAACTGGGGATTGATTATCCATATGATTTAACTCATCCTCAAACAAGTAGAGGTACCCGTTGTAATTCATAATAAGGTATATAGAGTCAGGAGTACATGAGTTATGCACGAATCTAGTTAACTAGGTGCCAGTCTGCCTGAGTATCTATGTAACTGATCTATGATTCAATCAAAAGTTACTTAAGTCATTCTGTTAATACATAATATCATCTAATATTGATCATGAGTTGAATTAAAAAGGTACACAGTTACCTTGCTCTCATGCATACCCACTCTGTTCTCAGAATTTTTGCAAGCACAGATTCATTTTTTTCAAAGATTCATTTTGTAATGTAGAAAAATCTCGCTGAGAAAAATAAATTTCGATTGACACACTAGAAATTTAAAGAAACTCATTTTGTTTCGCGAGAAAGAAAGTCTGGAAATAGTAAAATTGTGGTTTCAAATTCACAGTTTCCAACTCGAATTACTCCAGAAAACCATTTCGCCGAAATTTCCGCTTGTTTTAGTTGCTTGCTGACGAATGTGATTTCCTGGTGAATCGATCTCAGATTCGAACTAGTCGCCTCCAACTACCCAAAGAAAAAATATTTTCCATAAAAGTCTATGTCTATGGGTTACTAACACACCATTAGAATTCTAAAGAGAATGTTGCTCAGATTGAAACTATGAGTACCGAATCTGTGTTCAAGCTTTTTACCATACCGACATTCCCTCAAAAGCTCGCATTTCACGGTGAAAATCAGATTAAGAGAATGTCCGACACTNCGAATTCAAACGTTAGCTAGTAAAATTGCAGTTCTCCCTTTAAATAAAATGGCTGGTCAGTCAATTTGGTATTTAATAACTATCATCTCAATTCTGAAAGAAAACCACTTATTAGATCAGCATTTAACTCGGTTATTCAACTATAATGAATAATTGAAATCGAAAATCTATGAATTCACGAGAAATTTTCATTGCGATAGTTTCTATGGCATTGATTTATATTTCTTGTGCCATAAATTCTGATTAGGTACTTGTGTCACGGCGACAAGCTATTGACGAATATGGATCAATCGAGTACGCATGCATCAAGTCTTCAGTGGGCAATGTGGTTCATTCAATTATTGACACATCGAAATATTCGGGCCCGTATTTGCCTGGATTCAAACCAGTGACGGTAGCTTCTAATCAGCAGAGACAACTCATGGAAGGGATTATCAGTAGCATTGATCATGTAGCATTTGCCTTGCCTCGAGAACAAGCACCAGTCACAATGAGTTGGTATGAACGCATGCTAGGCTTGACGCGTTTCCCCATTAATCGGTGAGTTTCTATAAGAAAACAGCGAGAGACAACTTATCACACTAGTGTTCGTTGTTGTTTTCCAGAGAAGATGATCCATTCCAAGGCTTTGCAGTACATGTCGGTACTATGGGAATGCGGATGTTTGCAGGTGTATATTGGAAATGTTCTGAAACAGGATGTACGGATTCATCAAAAAAACTCAAACTTGTTTTTGTCGAGTCATTGATTAATAGCAGTTCCAGTATGATGAGAAAGAACAATAGATGCATGCATTTTCTTTACAACTTTTTTTATTACTTTAAAAGATGCATCGGATCAGATTACCACGTTTATTAAAAATCACAATGGTCAAGGTGGCATTCAGCACGTAGCATTTTCATGTACCGATAATATCAAGCATGCTGTGCGTATGGCTAGAACGAATGGCGCTGAGTTTTTGACTCCTTGCTTAGACTATTATTCTCAAGTGTGTCTACAGTGAAGTCGATTTTTATGTATACCCCATATGTATGCATTTCTTTCTAGGAGAACAGTGGTCGACTGATTGAGGCAGCTGGAGAACGTGCAGATGAGCTCAGTGAGTTGGGAATTTTACTTGACGATGAAGCTGATGGTGGGAATGAAATAGACAACTCACCAGTGACAATAAAAGACAGGCGGTAATTTCCTTCGCTTTCTTGATAGTTCACTCGACTTGATGATAAATACTGTTTAGAGTTCTTTTACAAATCTTCACCAAGTCACTCTTTGGCAATGAAACATTCTTTTTGGAGCTCATCGAGCGACGTGGTGCTAATGGTTTTGGTTCTGGTAATGTGCGGACATTGTGGAAAATTGTTCAAAAACATATGGATGGCAATTCATAATTCATAAAATATCACTCTTCGTTCAGAAGAGCTCACCTTTTAAACTGATGAGACTTATCTCCTTTCAAGACTTTGCAGCCTCTTACTAACAACTATTTTAAAAAAATCAGATTAAAATTGTTGTAGTTGCTACGTCCAAATTTTCCTAGAACGATGAAGAATGAAATAAGTTTAAATAACTTCTTTTTTATTCTAGATGATAAGTGTTGGCTACAACTCATTGTTTTTATAGAACAAGGAACAACAATACTATAATGAAAAGTGACAGGATAATGCAAATTTTTTTTGTTATTTTTTTCATCATTTCAGAATCTAGTTCTCTCGTCTAATGCGCATCTTCACTGAGAAGAATGTTCAGATCAATAGAGTCAGAATTTAAAATAGTTGAAGTTGAAGTGTGTGGCTAAAAAAATAATAACAGACAAAAATATGTAAAACTTTATTTGCTGATCGATTGGGTATGCAAGATTTTTAGAGCGCTATAAATTTTTTCGGAAAACAGATTTCAAGGGCTGAATCTCGCTATGAAAAACAGAAGACACTTGATTGAACGTTATTATGCAGAAAATGAATATCTCTTGAGCTAATTCTCGATTCTGATCCTTATGATATGAAGGAAACATTTAATCTACACTCCCGCTCAACCTTCACAACAACATAGGAGGCAAGGGTATTTTCTAAACAGAGGCAGCTATATGGAACGCTTTTACGCTCGAACTGAAAGGTCATGAAATTCGCAAGGTTTCAGTCAGAAATTATGAAACAAGAAAAGTTTTGAGAGTTTTGTGGAACTCACATATGTTTTTCGTCGAAAATAGTGAGTGAAAATTTAAGAGTGAGATTTTTTATGCTCTCCACCCACTGTCCCCTTCCCCGGTTACAGACATAGTCCATGATTTCAGACGCTCTTTCCCCCAGCGGGCTACCAAGACTCCCCCTTATGGGGTTTCCAATACTCCCGCAGGTGGTCAGTGATAACCCCATGGGCTACTGAAGCCCTCACTAAGGCTTAAAAATACCCCTCTCCCGCGTAACACACATAGTCCCCAGTAACAGACACGCACCCCCCCCCCTCTAGAGACCATAGTAGCGCTTGTATTAATGTATTACAGATATAGGAACCAGCGTTATTTTATCATCATATATCGCATCGTTATTTGCCGCTTATTCCAATGCATATAATGAGAAAATGTTAAACTAAGAAAAACGAACAACGAAAAATGGAAAGTAACAAAAGAATAGCAACAATGAAAACAAAGAATAGGGTGTCTATCAGAGAAAGAAAAGGCAAAAAACTTCTTCGTGTTACATTTTCTGTATTCTCCATTATCATTATGAAGCCATACATATGAGAATTCCACATTTTAGGCCCAACGGGGCTGCGCTACAAAGTCTTTTTGCATGAAACTAACCAGATTTCAGACAATGGTACCTGAAAATAGGACTATAATCTTATCCAGGGTGCCTTTTTTCAACTAACTTTGGATGTCGAACTAGAAGGTTTTATGGTGAGCTTTGGTCATGAACGTGTGAATTAGGAAAAAAGTCACATCAGGAATCCAACTATGCGTTCTATGGCACCTCTCTTACGTGCAGAGGCCCATTCGATCTCACTCTTCTAGTCTACATAGATATTTTTACAGTGATAAAAAAGTAGAGTAATTGACGAATAATGCTGCTTTTAAGTCATCTGCACAAATAGTACCATAATAATCTGACTCCTCTTAAATCATAATTCCATTTCATATTCTGTCTTTGGCATCTGGTTCTGAAAAAAGTCACATAACGTTTTTCAATGTCTTCAATCAATACCATGAAAGCTGGACTACCCCTCGACGTCACCATCATAGGGGCCGGTATAGGTGGTCTTGCAGCTGCTACAGTAAGCCCCTGAATACGAAAATCTACTATCGAGAGCCGACTTTTTAAATTGCTGTTATTCAATTTAATTTAAAATAGGCTTGTGCCAGAGCGTCCATGAAAGTAACTGTCTATGAAGCTGCTTCTCAAATTACAGAGGTTTTTACTTTGCTTACTCTACTTTTTATCCAGCTCACGCCAGTATTTTCAAAAAATATGTTTCAATTAGGTTGGTGCGGGCATCCAAATTGGACCCAATATGGCACGGCTTCTCCATCGTTGGGAGCTTCTTGATGTTTTGCGCCCCTTGGCAGTGAATATTGACGCACTCTCTCTCCGACGATATGCCGACGACAGCGAGCTTGCTCGAGTCTCTATGAGCGAAATCGAGAAGAACCATGGTGCTCCACTTTGGGTTGCACATCGTGCTGATCTGTTAAATACTTTGAAGAGAGGTGCTGAGGCTGCTGGTGCTCGAATTGTAATAAAATCTTTCGTTGAGGATATCGATTTCAAAAGTTCTCGTATTAAAATCAAGGGACATACGAATTGGATTGATAGTGATGTAGTCATTGCAGCGGATGGAGTCAAATCAACTATTCGAAAAAAAATGTTGACACTGCACAGTGGTCTTGATAAAGCAAGAGAGACGGGTGACGCCGCTTGGAGAGTCATCATTTCTGCTGAGCAAATATACAAGAGTCAAGATCCTGGACTGATAGAAGCTCTTGAAAACTCTATTGGAATACGATGGATGGGCCCATCAGGCCACATCATGTGCTATCCAATTAGAAATCATCAGCTCCTTAACGCTGTTCTCCTTCATCCGGATAGACCAGAAACGGAAGAATCATGGACGATGAAAGGCAACAAAAAGGAGATGCTCGAATTCTATGACCTCTGGAATTCTCGCGTTAAGAAGCTACTTGATTGTGTTCCAGAGGGAGAAATCTTGGAATGGAAACTGTGCGACCACGAACCTTTAGCCACTTGGGTTGAAGACAAAGTGGCACTCATGGGTGATGCAGCACATCCAATGCTTCCCTATGTTGCTCAAGGTGCTGCTCAAGCTGTAGAAGATGGAGCCGTTCTTGCCGTTTGCCTCTCAATGGTCGACAGCAAAGATAAGATTAATACAGCGTTGAAAGTTTATGAACTCGTGCGTAAAGAGCGAGCTGAGACCGTACAGGCTTCTGCAACTCAAACACGCCAAGTGTTACATCTTCACGATGGAATGGAGCAACAGAATCGAGACGACATGATTCGCAACGCATCCAAGGGAGGACCTAATCCCGATCTCTGGTCGGATAGGGCATTTCAGCAGTGGTGTTGGGTGAGTCGCTCAGCTTGTTTCTGCATCATTTTCCTTTTCGATTTTAGAATACCGATACACAGCAACAAGCATTTGATATGTGGGAGAATCTCGTACAATTAGTCACGAGTGGACATAATTTCGAGTCACCCTTCTCTACAAGAGGTCTTTCATGGCTGAAAAAGATCAGCAAATCACAGTGAACCGAGCAAAAACAACATCTTAATGTCAAGGATCAGTAAACGTTGATCAATATATGCACTTGATTATGATTCGAGTTCAGTGTAGTAATTTCTAGTTTATGCACACTGTCAACTATCAAAAATTTCATCATCTTTACAAATAAATCATCATGACCAAAAAACAAGATTGTCCAACTTCAATATTTTTGCACTTGTTCTATCAACTACACTCTGAAAAAAAAGGTATACTACGAAACTTACAAAGGATCTTCCGCCGGGCACACGGGAAGATCCTTTGTAGGTTCGGCAAAAACAAGGGTGTGGTACCGAACCATTTCTTAACCTATAAAAAAAAAGTTTCGCATCAAGGGTTTCGAACTGTACACATTCCATTATCACAGAAATAAGTTCCGGAGATGAAGTTCAGTGGTAAGCCTTACCATAGTGCATGGAGAGCACCTTCCAAAAATGTGAAAATTTTCTGGAAGAGCATTAAAAGGGCTCTCTCAGTGTTCCAAGAAACATATGCACAAGCTGCCTATTGTTTAAGAAATTATTAAAGCCGAAATGCGCAAAGCACCACACATGTTTAATTCTCCATTGATGCATGATCAAAAATGAGAAAAAACAGACAACTCAGATTTCGCGATAAAATACACCTTAGCTATTCATTATCACTTCAAAATACAAATACCAACTGTCACTAGAACAAATCAAGATTCAGTTATTCCACATAACGCAATCTCTACAACACATCCCAAATTCCGTTGAATACACCACTCAGATACCAATACCAAACTTCTGTTCTACATTCAAGCAAATTGAGGATCTCAACAAAGATTCACATATCAAGAAATCCAGCGTTATAGAACCATCGACTTGATCTGAAATAGAAACCAAATTCGTATAGTTACTTATATTTTGATGGAAATAATCATACCAAATGTTCATTCGAATCGAACGGACCTGAAATAGAAAACAAATACGTATAGTTAGTTATATTTTGATTGAAATAATCAGACAACATGTTGATTAGAATGAAACCGACCTGAAGTGAAAAACAAATTCGTTCACTTGGTTGTGATCTGATTGAACCGATCATACCTCATGTTGGCTAGAATCGAACGGACCTGAAATGGAAAACAAATGCATAAAGTGGTTTGTATTATGATTGAAGTAATCATACCAAATGTTGATTAGAATCGAACGGACCCGAAATAGAAAACAAATTCGTTCGCTTGGTTGTTTTGTAATTGAACAGATCATAGCTCATGTTGGTTAGAATTGAGCGGATGTAAAATAGAAATCAAATTCGTATAGTTAGTTATATTTTGATTGAAGTAATCATACCAAATGTTGAGTAGAATGGAACGGACCTGACATAGAAAACGAATTCGTAGAGTTGGTTATATTTCGATTGAAATAATCATACATGATGGCGATTAGAAGCGAATGAATCTGAAATACAAAACCGAATTCATTCGTGGTGTGTCATTTTATATTGCAGTGCACATAGCTTATAATGTTTAGAATTGATTTGATGAAGGGTAGAAAATGTGAATTGGTTGATCCGGATGTGCATTCTTCTAGTGATTATTGTTCGGGAGTTGGATATTGTGGTACCCAATCTAGGTTTGTAAAAAGTGTATATGTTTCTGGCATCTCATCTCATTTTATTTTGTAGTGGTGATTTAGAAGTTTGAAATGCTTGAAAATGTAGAAGAAAAATCGGCTGATCGAATTTCAGTGTGTTTTGTTCTGTATGAGGTGAAAATTGGATACCTTTTTTGCTGAAACCGATTTATAGTAAAGCCGGCTGGTATATATGTGTCATTTTTTTTTGTTTAGATTTTATCCTGAAGTTAGTGCGATTGTCGATCTAGTGGTAATTAATGAATGAAAGCGTGTGACAAGTTTTAGTGTGGTTTCTTGTGTATTATTGTTCTTTTTGTAAGTTGAATAGGTACAATAGAGTTATGTTGTTGAATCACATGTGGTCTGTGTGTTGGAAGCGAAGTGAACGACGTACTAAGAAAATGGATTTTTTTCTGTGATGATTCACGATTATGGAAAAGGGTATGACATTTATACTGTTGATACCTGAGTGGGAAACAATCAGTTGAGCATCTTGACTGAATCGTTACCTGTTGTTTTGTAAATGGTTGATGCAGTAGTTGTGGTTTTGTTTGATAGCGGAATGACCTTGGACTACATTCGTGTAGGATAATTACTTTGAATTTATATGAAATTAAGTGTTTTTAGAGTTTCTTATTGTTGGGTTTGTTCTATAGGTTAGAAGATGTGCTGAAAACATTTTTCGAAAGATCAAATATTCTCCTCTTGTATTATAATATGTAAAGCTGTCAATAAAACTTGAAATATAAAATTCGTAGATGAACATCAAGTGGAACAAATTATGCAGCACGAAGAGGAAAACTAAATAAAAGTCGTGTGTCAAGTGAAATCAGTTCAAGCGAATCCGTTTAGAAGCAAGTCGTTGAGATTGCTTTGATGTAGCTATCTTCGAGGATGAATTCGCTTCGGGTTTACGTTTTCGTGTAGCCAATGGAAGAGTGTTTTTGCTTTGTTGAGTTTTCTCAACTGCATTTTCTTGTTGATGTGCTGATACTAATTTTTTCGAGGATGAAATCGAAATTGATTTTGTTGACTTTGTATTATTCGATAATTTTTTAATAGTTACTGGAGGTTTTGTTTCAATTTCAAGCATAGGTCGTGACCGTTCATCTTTAGCTGTTAAATTCGGCGGAGAAGCTATTGATAAACGATGCGGTTCGTCTTCATCATCTGAACTGGATACTGTATTTTCATTATTATGTGCAAGTTTATTGATAAGCACTTGATTGAAAGTGTTGGAACTAATAATTTTCAAATGAGAAGAACAATGGTTATTGTCGTCGAGTTCTTCAATTGATTCATCAGCCATCTAAAAAAGCAAACATAAATCACAATAGTGTTTTAAACGAGAAGATCTCTGAATTTAGGTTTATATTTAAAAACAAAACTGTGTATTGAATTAGTCATGCTTTCTGTTCGGTAACTCGAAAAATCATTTATGACTGTTGTTTGGAATGACGAGGTTTAAAACTAATTGTCAAGAAGAAGACGATTTAAAAATGATATCAGGAGAGATAATGCTCTTTCGTAGCGATTTGTTTCAATGTCTGACGAGAAATAATTTTATAAGTGATTTCTGTCCAAAAGGAAATACAGAAGTAACGTCATTCTATGCTGTTATATTACTTATAAATATACGTTCAGTGAGATTGTTGGTAGCCACACCTTTTTTTGTATTGTGAAGGCTTAATCTTCTCTCTAAAAAATAACCGTTTCCCAGAAAACCAACGCAAAAAGGTTTGCGAGGCTCGGAAACCCTGTTCTTACTCTCGGGAACTGTTTCAAGGGTTTCCGAAAGCTCGGAAACCCACTTTTTACCATCAGAAACTCTTAAAAGGTTTCCGATAGTAACAAACTCGTAAACCGAAAAAGGTNACCTTTTTCGGTTTACGAGTTTGTTACTATCGGAAACCTTTTAAGAGTTTCTGATGGTAAAAAGTGGGTTTCCGAGCTTTCGGAAACCCTTGAAACAGTTCCCGAGAGTAAGAACAGGGTTTCCGAGCCTCGCAAACCTTTTTGCGTTGGTTTTCTGGGAAACGGTTCTTTTTTAGAGAGTTGAAGCATCAAATTACTTTCTGAAACTTTTATTAAATAATTAGAAGTAAATTGATGTCTGGTACGTGAAGTAAACAAAAATAAAGAATATGCTTTTCATGAGATTTCAACATTTGATTTAGTCAAGATATTTACATGAAAAGATCATCTGCTTATTTCTTTTCACTTATAAAATAACAATCTTGGCATGTTACTTTTCTTCTGTCAAACTAAATTAGGAGACTTACCCTATTTGAAGTATTAGATGATGTCGAGATGTTACTGTTGACAATTGAAGATTGAGTCAAGTTTTGCACTATACTCGTGACTAATGCTTGTCTCTGTATGAGTGGTTGATTGATAATTGTATATTTCCAATCGTTCAGTAAACGTTTAAGTGATTTATTAAGATGACGCGAATCTTCTAATAGCACCGAATATAATAATCGGCAACATCTGTTATGGTGGGCAAATTTGATTTCAAAAACGTGGTACATCGATATAAGTAGAGCAAGAGCCATTGAAGATGACGAAGTTTCTGTTACCAAATGGAAGTCGACATAGAGTTCGAATTTATCATCAGAAATTTTGATGCACGGATAAGGTACAAGTATATCCTATATATAAAGTAAAAAAAGCACATTTTATTATCGAAAGATGAACAAACAGTTTACCTCATATGTAAAAATATTACTGACTGAATCACCAAAAAGTTTGCATAGAATACGTATTACTCGAAAAGGTAAAACATCTAAAAGAAAAAAAATGTAATATTCTAACACGATTGAAGAATTACCTATTTTCCTTACAGGGGAACTCTTCTACAGACTTACTCAATATTAAGCCTGATAAACATAAAAATGCATTCTTTTAAGTCCATTTTCAAATTTGTGAAACAGCGTGAAGAATCCTTTTGCTGAATATATAAAATTTATTGTCCTATGTTGAACTTTTTATTGCTAAAGATTTATTGAGGTGTCTCTTATACAATTCCATAGAAAACAATATTATCTCGAGCGTTACGATCATTGAAAAGACTTTTTCAAAAAGCACTATGTTGAAAATTGTTTTTAAAGGTATAGACGTATGCATCTATTTTGTTTATTAAGGGTACAGATATTTCTTAGAAACACATTTCTATATTCATGTTTAATGAACAATTAATAATAATCTGTGATACTTACAAACTGACACAAGAGAAAACATATATATAGAAAAATTATTTCACTTAGTTTTGCAGTTTGGACACAAAAAGGTTTTGAACGAAGGCAGGGTTTTGTTTGTTCTGAGTTCAGAAACAATAATTTTTGAAAAAAAGCAACGAAATCAATTTATCTGAGCTGTCATAAAACAATTCAGCTTGAAAGATGAACTGTTGAGTTGGAGTGACACTTCTGAATTTTGATGACCTTTGCCGCCCTAATGTCTCTTTGAATAAAAATCCGAGAATTTCGCGTCGTGATTAAATTTTTCTCTATGCATCAAAATCTGTCTGACTTGAAAATGTAATTGTTTTGTCTCGAACTGTCGTCGAGATCTTCCGGAATGGATGGAGATTGCTTCAACAAAAAAGTTATTTCTGATGCTAAGAATACAAATTATGCTTTAAGAAAGGCGAAATTGACACGGACAAAGATGTGAAAATAAACCAAATTGTTTCGTTTGATATTTTTGCAGTTTTTTCTTGAATTTTTTCCTATCAATTTTTTAAAAGTATTCAGCAGACAAAAAACAACAATTATCAGGCATACAATGGAAAAATTTCGGCAATAAATCATTCGTATTTTTATTGATATCAACACCAACAGTGTCTTTTACTTCACCTAATATCTAAAAATAAAATAAAAACTTGACACATCGATTAAGAAGATAGCTATCATAAAAAGTATAAGCAAACACTCTTTGAAAGGACAATTAATGGATTGTTTTTTAGTCTTGTTTTTTATGTGAGTCAAATATCAATGCTAGGTTTTACAAGGAAAGTATACAATTACTGTCAATAGTATCATCCCTGACTAGAAAAACTCACAAAGATGAGTTATTGCTTCGAGGACATTATGAAAAGCAACTATTGTCAGTTTTAGGAGCAGCATAAAATATTTCTTTGAAGTGTAACTCGATTCAATTCTTAGGATATTCATAGGAGAATGACTCCTTGACACAAAAGCAAGATGCTTCGGTGAGAATTGGGGATCATTTGTTGTTGTTGTCCAGCTAACTTTTAAGTATTGTCTAAAAAAAAGACGATGGTTATTTTTTATTTGGGAAAGTAGTTAAGTTGAAGAAATATTATTCAAGGTTCTCATACTGATATTATATCAAAAATAATATCGTTTGATTCCTATGAAAAACAGATTGTTTGTATAGCAGCTGGTATAGAAAGCAGATTCTTAACAAATTATAAAAGATAACTCTTACTAGTTCAGGACGATGATAACCAGGAAAACGTTCAAGTATTTCATCTATTGATAATTCACGAATACATAGGCGACGAATGTTGAATGATTGTGTCCAAAGGTCATTCAGTATATCATTATCAGGATTATCTTTAAGTAGTTCCATATTCATATTATTGACTATGGACAATAAATTTTCATTTTTTTTATCAGCCAAATTGATCATTGGCTACAAAAAACAACCAATGCTATTTCATTTTAAGTCCTTTCAAAACCTACTGTATCTTTGATTTTTCGTTCAGCTTGTAAAGTCGCACTTCTTTGCTTCGGTCGTCCTTTTGTTTTACCATATTTCTCTTGTTTCGCTTGCACAAAATTATGAACTATTTGTAATGGTTTACGTTCGCGCTTAAACTTTTGCTTTATTGATTCGTGCCAGTCTCTCTAAAAAGAAGAAAGTTTTCAGATAATTCATTCATTTTTTCTTACTATCGCTTGATGAATTAATGATGGAGGAATACATAATTTCTTTACTATACATTTAGCCATGGCCATATACTCATTATTAGTTGGATAGCTTAATCAAATTAAATGAAAACACAAAAAAATACTGATTATTATAAATAATCACTTACAACAACCCATGTGATGTTGTTACATCCTCAAACAGAATCGATAATAGTTCACCACGTAGATTTGTATGTGGATTAAATTTTGAAATATTATTGTCGTCGATGTAATGTTGCATTCTCACAGTTAATTGTGGAACGTCATAATCTATAGGCAGTGTTGCTTTCGTAAAAGCATCATCATTATCATCATCAGAACAAATAATCTTCGATGAAGGATCAGGATCTGTCATCGGATCAGTATCATTATTTGATGGTTTATCTTTATTTAAAAAAGATGGACTTAGTATATTATTCTCACTTAATGCATCTATAGATTTGAATGATAATAATGACGATGTGTTTAATCAAAGAAATTACCTGTACTTTCATCGTTATTTTCATGTGGTTCATTTAGGCTTGAGATCAGCTTCGAACGTAGATCGATAAATTTTACACGATCTTTAATTCTTGGAAATATATGCATAATATCATTATTTTGAAGTAAAGCCAATGTTTCACCATCAATATCTTCATCTAAAAAAAAAGAAATAGAAATTTTAGTTCAAAGAGTAACTGAGTATAATATCGTCATGGTACTATGCTAATGAAAATGATCTTATTAGTATAAATCATTCTTTTTCTTTCATACGAATATCGGAAATCAAAAACTTATTGTTTAGTTAAACGAGTTAATACATTTACGTAACGTATTTGTTCAACTAAATAAGTGTCAAGACAATGCGGCAAAATATCAAAACATTTTTCTATATCGATTTTAATCAATGTTCCTGTAAATTCAACTTCATATGACCATAATTTATCATTGAATGATATTGTTTTTAATTCTTCCGCAATGATAAACCATTTATTGTTCACGCTTAGTAAATGATGGATTTGACAGAATATAGGAATTTCCTCGGTATGGGCAAGATGATGAACGATTACTGATTTTGTTCTAATGTTTTTATGATGATAAACAATCGAATTACATTCAAATACGGAATCAGTTTGATTAATATATTGAGTCAATAAACGTTGAACAGGAATAGCAAGCTCAAACAAGTGTACTGATTTTGACGATCTGATTATCATAGATGGTAAGTAGAAAGACGTGCTCAAATCGCTCAACAAACAACGACGTAACTGGTGGCGCTTTGAGAGAGTCAACAGAGGATTTTTAAAGTTAAATGTACGATTAGCAATTTGTTTGAAATACAAATGTTTAGCTTCAAATCTTATGCAAGAATTCAATATAGGTAGACCATATTTTTCAATCGAACGAGGATATTCCGTGATGAAATGAACCTTTGGTGTTACGTAGTCAGGCAAATGTTCGATCATCATGGAATGAAATTGCTTACATAATTCATCTAGATATGCCAACCACGACTTTCGAATTGGATTAGCGTATATGTAACTTATAATTTCGCGTAAAATCGTATATAACGGTAGTAGGGTCAACTGATCAATTACATCGTGAAATACGATCGGAAATAATCGAAAAAAACATAGTTTCTGACTAGCAGAACCAGCGATATTCGAATACGTTAATTGTTGCTTTTTGACTGGCGGAGGTTTATTCGATGAATCATAATAACCGTAAACGAAAGATGATGTGCGACGTTCGATTTCTGCATAAGTTAAAATACGTTTTTGAATACATTCTTTTAATAAGGCGGATATAATCAATGGGCACACACCTCAATTATAAAAACAAAAACGTTTATGTATCAAATGAATGATTCACATGACACAAAAAAACTATAAATACAACTGATTATAGTTAATTTAAATACGTATCTATAGCCTTGAGTAAAAGTGAGCAAGAATTTATCCATATTTCGAAACTACTCGCAAATAATCAATGATAAGTATTATATAGATTTTATTTGATCATTTAATAATAAACATGGAATGCGGAAAAGTATCATTTATATTCTTTATTATATGAAAATTATTTAGTTAATACTTTTGTAAAAGAAGCTAGAGAAGTGCACTGTAATCAGTTGAAAATAGAAAAGATACGACCGATTTCTTACAAATATCTCATGCAGTCAATTATTGAAATAGAAAGTTGATTTTTTTTCTCAAAGTGTTGATAACATTTTTTTAAAAGAGACCCTACATTCTTTCAACTCTTTTTCTCAAAATTGTGTTTTAATTAAACGATTAGTTTAAAATGCGCGACTTGGATGTGTTCTTAATATCGGATTAGTAGAATTTACAATTTTATATTCTGCATAGTTTTGATTCTGCATTGGATTTTAGAATATTCTAATAAAAGATTTTCTCTTTCGATACTTTTGCAATATTACCTTCTGCAGAATCATGCATAATATCAGGTGGAAGTGATTCAGTTGGGTGAAACCCGATCAAATCTTTAAACCAACTGTAGTTATTGACACCTTGAATTGTAGGGCGAATGGTGTTAGCCATGATACGATCGATAATCATATCGTGCTGCAAACGAGTTCGAGGTATAAGACAATGGCGACAAAAATTTCCTGTACTAAAGTTTCTCTGAAAGCCACCGACCTCGTTGGCAGCTAAATTGTCAGCACATATGGAAGAAAAAACGAAATAGGCTCTACTAGAAAGACATGGAATACTAATCCCTTCAGTTTGAAGTAGATTAAGATCTCCAACTAGTACGTTCATCAATGTTTTTCTACTGTTCTCGTCGTTTAAATGCTTTGTATAACAAATACAATGAAGACCAACAGAATCAATTTGAGATCGGACAACAGCGGGTAAATCGTCCAACAAATAATAGAAACACGTGAATTTATGTGAATCCTTTTTGGGACCAATTGGATTAGTGATCGCTATTCCATCTGTATATAATTTAAGCAATAGAGAATTTGGATTTGTTTGACGAACAATATTATATATAACTGATTTACTTTGTCGATTTGACAAAATAATATCGTTGTCTCTAGCTGATTGAGTTGCTAATGAATTAATGTTATTCATTATAGCCTCTAATAATTCACCACAATGAAGCAAAGAAGATAAGCTTTGTTATAATGGAATGTAATACGCACGTTTTTCATTTGTATTTAATACAATTTCTGATGGTGGTTGATATTTAAAATACTTTTCACATTGTTTTAAAAAAGTATATTCATTTTTAATGATTGAATTAATTATATGGTTAACTGCTGTAAAAGTTGTTTCCAAATCAACAATAGAGACGGCAGACGACAATACTTTTTTTTTAATCAATTCAAGAATTATATCGAAGAATTTACAAAAATTAGATGAAATAGATTGCACTATTTTCTGAGGCAGAAGATGATATTCACGAAGTTCAAGAAGAAAGTGAGTATAAAATTGTGAAAGTCTTTCGAAATTCAGTGGTTGATCAGTAAAAGAAGATGAAATAGGATCGAAATTCAGAAATATGCGATCTGTTTCATCCAATTCTTCGTCCGGATAAATCAAGGACTCAGGATCAGCAACAACATTTGGTTGATTATCGAAAGTAGTACGAGATAACGAATCTTCAAGATTATCCAACATATCGATATTTGAAGAGACAGTATTAATATTTTCAAATGAATCTATAATGGTACGATGGCAACGATAAATATGGCGTCGATAACTATCGAAAGATGAATAAACACATCCACAAAATGCAGTTAACTCGCATCGGATGCGAAAAGGAGATTCCTCTCTATGTTGATTGCGGATATGTATAAATAGTGTAGAGTAATTTTGGAAAAGGTTTGGCGAATGGCAAAGTGGGCAAAAATAATGAGCTTCAGACATTAATAACCGAAAGACGGAAAATGATTTAACGATTTAAATGATATTATTAGAGATGGTTATTAAACTAAAAGACAAAGCGTTGAATAATAAACTACATTTCCTTCGTAAAAAGAACATATCAAACTACGATTTTCAACGTATCACTATTGAAAAAGTCCTGTGAATTAAAGAAAACAAGCTTCGACTGCTACGTTCGTCACTGTGACATTAGTTTTGTTTATAAAAACTGCGTTACAAATTGATTCACTTGAGAAAATATGAAACGTATTTTTAGCGAAAGAAACTTATATCAATTTGAAGTAATAAAATCCATAGTTTACGTATATATACGTATATATATATTCCTTGTTGTTTCTCGAATTTTTAGCGCATCCGTTGAAAACTTGCTTTTCTCTCTTAACTAGTGTCTAGTGTGAAAAGAGTTTATTCTTGATTTTTAATGATAATGTATGGTTTATTCACATAGTTCGACAGTATGAATCATTGAACAATTTCAAACAATTTAGAAGTTTATTTCGTATGATATTAGCCCTAAAAGAATGAGATTTATACTTCGAGTTGCAAAACGTGAATTTAATTGTCAGTTGCATGCCTATCAATATATTTTTCCATGACTTTGCAGTTTTTTTAACATTATAACATTTTTATTCGTCGACTAAAATTCTACTCAGCTATAAAACATCTTATTTAAAGTGACGTTAAAAATGAACTATAACGAAAACAAAATCTCCTATACTCAATTTTAAAGCGATTACTAATAATTGTGATACACTGGTCTTAAACTTAAATATTCTTTTGAAAGACATGAAAATTCATGCTTTCCAACACTATAGTATTCATTTATTTACATAAATACTCGCGCATTTCTATTATAAAAATTGTGTCACGATAAAAAAATGGTTTTACCTCGAAAATAACGAATTATTGATTCATCAGAAATGAAAGTCTTAAGCCAAGAAATAATTTGACCACTTGAAAATTTATCCATTGAAGAACAATGTATCGCAATAAACTAAAATGAAAAGTATTTTACATAGATGCCTTTTTTTGAAAAATTAGCTCCTCACTATCTATTTATTTCCGCAAAAGAAAAACTTGCTTGCTAAATTGATAAATAAAGATAGAGAAAAGTGATCGACAAGAATTAGTAATCACGATGAACTTGATTATATCTAAACAAACATCAATAATTGAATCCTAAATCTTCATATGAATTATCCACAAGCGCTAAATATCGGACTCACATTCGATTCGTCAATTTTCCGAAACATTATTAGTAATGGACAGTAGATGCGCCCTCATGTAGAATAAGTGCATTAAAGCGTGACAAGAATAGTAATAGTTTTGATAGGTCCAACACATCTTCATATGAATTTTGAATGCGTCATCGATAAAATATTTAAATAAGCTTCACATCTTTTTCAAATTCTGTCTTGCGCATTATCAACGTGACTAACATTTCTGATAGGGTGTTTTACCCTACAAAATGTTTATAGTTTGTCTAAATCCAATGAAATAGGGGATATTCAGCTAGTTCACTGAAAAAATTAATCTCCTGAGACGATTTATCGAATGCTCAACTCTTTATCACGATAAACTTTTATGTTTGATAGTATGATGTTAAATGATGCATTGACCACATTTTCTTCCTTTTAGCATCCTCTCTTACCAGTTCATGTTTTTCTCATTTAAACTACTATTTTAAGCAAATTTGGCTACTTATCAACTATGGCTAATGTTTTTATTGGAAATTTTTGAAAACTAGATTTGCTTTACTATATAACTACTTAATTCACGTTGTCATCTACTCACTATACTAGCTTGATGCACTCTGTATTCTTGCCCTTATTTTGCAATGAATTGATTTTTCAATTATGATTTCTTCTGAAAACTAACTGGTATTCATTTCTAAAGAATGCTTTTCTCATCGGCACAAGTGCTGGTGTTATTCTTTACTAGTTGTTACATTGTGCTGTACAAATACATATTCTTTATTAAATCATTTACTGACAGTGTCGTTGAAACATTCATAATTGATGAAAACGCATAATAGAACTTTGTTTACGTATACAAACCATATATGGTTCTGTACGAAATGCACGAAACCTATCAATGCTTTAAGGAGAGATACGTAGTGTTTTTAAAGAACTCAAAATCCGCCAGATAGCGTAAAAAGCTTTAAATCGNAACTAAAAGAGAGTTTCGTTGAAAACTTTCGAAACCTTGTCTTTTCTTCCAAACTTAGAAAAGTTTTGAAGAATCACTACCAAACGATTTTCACTTTACCGAACCTTAAAACGTTTAGCTCAAATATACTGAACTGCTAAAGTTCGGCAGTAAACCTATTTTTTTAGAGTGTATCTATCAGTAAAAATGAGAACCTTTTAATAGAATCAAATTTAGCATGATATAGCATAGTATAAGGCTTAATGTTGTTCGTTGCGTGTAGCTCTATCATCAGTATTTGTATGCGAACAAAATTAAGTAATAGACCGACAATCATCCGTTCTATTTGGTGAGACAGTTCAAATTACCACACGTAGTCAATTTGAAGCAGTTTGGTGAACCTTTAATAGAGATGTTTAGTCTTAAACGTATATATTTTTTGGAATCCTTCAAATTTTGAAACATTGAGAGTGGCATTTTGTGGCTGTATATTTGGCAATGATTTCTGTACGACAGTTTCGTAAATCTATTGACAATTTTGCAGATGAAAAGTTGAATTAATGAATATTTGGAGGCTACGTTAATAGTGCGCAACTTCATTGAAGAAAAATGATGTGATGCCTTACCCCAAAGGAGTACTTTGAACGAAAAAAGGGTTTCGTATATACAACAGAACCTAAAAAGATTTTGATTTCATTGCATTTATCTGAACCAGTGTAGGTTCGGTAAAGGCCACTACGAAAAACGTGAAAGAGCGTTCTGAGTCAATGCAATCAGTTTTAGTCAACCAAAGTGTAGTACGAAACCTTTTGAGGGTTCCGTGTTGTCTTCCTAAATGGTTTCATAATCATACAAATTCTTCTTCAGCGTACAGAACCATTTAGGAAGACAACACGGAACCCTCAAAAGGTTTCGTACTACACTTTGATTGACTAAAACTGATTGCATTGACTCAGAACGCTCTTTCACGTTTTTCGTAGTGGCCTTTACCGAACCTACGCTGGTTCAGATAATTGCAACGAAATCAAAATCGTTTTAGGTTCTGTTGCATATACGAAACCCTTTTTTCGTTCAAAATACTCCTTTGGGGTTAGGCATCACATCATTTTTTTTCAGTGTTCAGATGAATTTCAAACAGCTAATGATCATATTACTCTAGATCGAAGGTTTTTTGTGATAATGTAAATGCACCTTTTTGTGGACCGGATCCATGTAATAATTCAAGATTCAATGTGATGAGAAAGAGAAGGTGAATGCGCATCTGCAGAGTTGTCGAAGTGACCATGATTATGGATCATGGTTCGACATACCAAAGCCATTTGCATTCTGAAATTTCAGCTCAATCGGAACTTCTGGCATCTGCTCCACTTGCTGATAATTTCAGCAATGAATAGACATCGCAATCAATCAAATTTCTATTTCGCTTTATATTACCATAATGATGCTTTCATCTCATTAATGTTTTTTGTTCTCATTTTTATCTTTGATATCACAGCTCAAGGGTAGCACTTTAACTTTAAAATTTAAGCACTTTTTTTCTAAAGTTTAAAGTTAAAGTGCCACCCCTAGCACATCTGCCAAGGGGGAAAAGCGGATTGTTGGATTGTCAGATCCTCTGTATCCTCTGTATCCTCAATGTATCGTGCGTATCCTCTGTATCTCCAATGTATCTTGTGTATCCTCTGTATTGGCAATGTATCCTTTGTATCCCAATAGATCCTTTGTATCCACAATGGATCCTCCATATCTTCATAGATTATCTATTGTCATTCGATGATTAATTTATCTTCAGTATCTTCTTCATAGTCTACTTATTCTTGTTATATGCTATAATCTGCGTTATACAAATTTATTCTCATTTGATAGAACATTGAAAGTATTTAAATATTTAAAGATGATTTAAAAATAAGTTAAGAAGAGTCCACTGTCAACATCAGAAATTGAAACATGTCACCAATACGATGGATATTAAGGCTACTGTGTCGAACAGATCGATTTCGATTTTTATCCTTTTATTCAGAAAAAGTAGTTCACAATAAACAAAAAACGATTACATAATTCGTTCGATTTATAATTTTATATCCAAGTCATAAATAAACATAAACGTACAATGTATTCAACATTTCATATGTATTTATATCATACAGTATTTATACATAACAAAAAAAAAGCGTAGACACCAATCACACTTTTCGTAGATCGCATATTTAACATTCATTTCAAATCTATCATCCTATTTTTTTCAATTAAATTTATCGACTTCTCTTTTGTACACGTTGAAGTCGATCTGCCGATAGTGTAGGTTTATTATCAGTAA
>OENT01002430.1:0-22471 GCA_900239685.1 Rotaria macrura
GTGAATGAAACATAGTGAACCGAGATATTAAGTAGAGACGAGCGAACACTATGAATACGGTTGGTTTTTGAACTGATGGATAGAAATCAAATAGGGATACTTACTCGGTAAACCAAACGCAACATCAACAGTGATGTAAGACAAGGAATAAGGAGTATCTGCAGATGACTTTGATTCTAAACTGTCTCCTGATACTTTTTTATAACCAGAAAGAGAAAGCGGCATTGGATGCATGACACATATCAATACCTCCGCTGCTATCAATAGTATTTGATTCCATGTTATTGTTATACGACTATCTTCAACCGAATTATTAACAGAAAAAAATTGTGCCTTTAAGCGATGGTAGTAGAATATTGATCCGATGAGAATAATGGTTGACAAACTAATGATCACTTTGAGAAACCAAGTGACTCTCGTTTCCCTTTGATTTATTTGTGTAAATTGTATTTCATTTACAATAATCATAAGAACAATGCCTGACATGCCAAGAAAAGACATGAAATCAGTTACGCGAGAACTAGAACATGAGGAAAAACTGCAAATACAAGAAATAAGAAATAGTCATATTTCATACAGTCGATTATTTAATTCTTTGCGCAAGGCTAATCGATGACTGATCATTGATAAAACCAATTTCTTGATGGATCTTTGTGAATGTAGATTACTCTCATGAATTTCTTCGTTCTCGTTCGAGATGTGCGAATCCTGGGTCATTGTCTGTGTAGATGGTAATATTGACACTTCTTGTAGCTCAGTCGTTTGAATAGGTGGCAAGCAATCAGCTTTAGTAGGATCAATCAATGGTACACGAGTTTCCTCCAAGGACGTCATCGTTTCGTTTTACTGAAATGCAACAATCAGTTTCAAATGATTATAAATAATCATAATAACTTTTTATGTAATAGAAGTAAACATGTTTTTTTGCTCACAATTGCAAACGAAGTGAATATTCTATCAGAAAATATATGCATGAAATGTCGATATAACTGATTCAAGGACTTCATTCTTGACCTAACGTCCAACATATTATATTGAAGACAATTAAACATTGTTAAAAGATCTCGCGAAGCGAATTCGCAAGAATACATCTCAATATTTAGGATGGATACTCTCACTCGAATCTAATGAGAAGTATTGGCAGTGTCTTTTTTCTTATCGAAATGCTCCTCTATGTACAATAAGATTTTTAATCGTTTATTTTCATTACATATATATAACCAGGTGAAATTATTTATGAGTTAGTTTTCGACATAGTTACTCACTTTCTTGCTTTTTTCCGTATGAAGGCAAATAAGAGAGGCCTATATAACAGAAATATAAATAAGAAGAGAAAAAATCGTTACCAAATTGACAAGCAGTACTGCATGGTTGATTGAAAATAGACACAGTAAAAGAAATAGTGCGTCTCTTCAATGGACGTCGCTCACCTGTAAACATGAAGAAACATTATACCACATATGCTCTGCTTTTCAAAGTCAATATTGCACTTTAATATCAGTAATTCTTGTGTAGTTTGTTGTTTTAGCCGATTTCTATTCTTCAAGGTAGTTGAGTCAACTAATTCATTAAGCATGTACCTTCGGAAGGTCAGAAATTTGACCATGTATTAATTTTGGATATTTTCTTAATTGATACAGAGAGAAAATAAGTATAAGAAAATCCAATTAAGATGATAAAAATCACTGTGTAACTGAGTTAAAGCCCGAGTTGTGTTTAGAAAAAAACAAGACACCAACAAAATTCAGTACACTATTCAAAATATTTTTGGTTTGTAATCAATATCGTTCTTGCCGTTGACAGGGTATACCTTAACTCATCGATGAGATAAAGAACGTTACATTTCAATCTCTACTCAAAGAAAATGGTAGGCATAAGAGTAAACACATATTAGTAAAGAGATATTTCATCCCAATTTCTTTCTCTATCTTCATAAATCACTGTAATTCACCTTGAATTTCAACTTGAACAGAGTCTACACTATGATTAAGTCACGACTCACTGAAAAAGTAAAATTGTAAGTAATTTTGTTTCTCCTCTGTCAAGTACATATTTAATTTGTTGCATTTTTTGTGAATGTCTTGAATAGTCGTAGACAAAAATCACCTTCTTCCTTTTTAGTATTCATCTGAAAAAATAATGATAATAATAACTCAGCTTCAAAATGAGTCCGATTGCTAATTGGTATACAGCTTATTTTGAAGTTATCAATAATGATATTGTGAGGGAATATTCAATACATGTATATAATTATCCATTGTATCTTGGTCATCCTACCAAAGTAATTTGATAAAATAAAATGAGTATGGGTGCAAAGGAAATTTTGAAAACTTGAAACTTTATGTTGATCTATCTGAGATTCTATAGTACTTACCGACACTGATGTCTATAACATACAAGATGAGAGAATCGATTCATACTAATTTTCACGTTCATTATTAGCATTTGGCTTCTTAGTTATATTTTAGTGTATTCGAGTTCTTAGCATAATCCATAAGAGAAATACGTATGTATCGTTTATAATATATTTCTTTTAGTATTAAATCAAGTAAATATTGTTCTTTAGTATTCAAATAACTTGGTCAGCCGTTGATTTTTATTCATTCAAGTGTATCACTTCACCTAAAATCTACAACTGGTGAAGCTACTTTCGTATTCAATGTCACTAGTCGATTGATTTCTTTGAACGTATCTCACGATTGACGCTTTCATGAACTTCAAGAAGAGACCAAAGTAGAACATATATATATATAAGTTTTCGAATTCTTTCATACGAGTCAATACTGTTTCTTTTTGTCTACCGTGAAACATTTTTGTTGCAAAAGTTACAATTTGAATTTTATTCATATAACTTATCTTTAATAAAAACTACCTGCCAAGTTCATCTGTTGAATCGATATCTCGTATGATCCTCTTCATCGTTGACGGGAAAATAGAGTTGGAAATTTCTGATTAAATGGTATTATGTATTGAATGAAAAATATAATCTAGTTTACTTGTATACGATACAGATCTCAAATACTTACATCTAGTGAATCTTGCATCTTTGATGAAAGTGAAAGAACTCGAAATCAATCGAAAATTTGCACAAAATGATCCAACGTATTTAAATATTTTTTGATATCGTTTGGTCATGAACAAATGTTACATTAATTTGTTATGAAAGGTGTCGTCTTATCTATTTGTATCATGATCATAGGATCATAGTAAAACTGATTTTGATCAGTATGAAATGTAGTTCTATCTTATAGTCAAAAATCATTCAACTATAAGCAAATCTAGTCACATTCTTTGCAACACGTTCGATTCAAGCATTAGTGTTTCGATTAAATGTTACAGATGAAATATTTTAACTCCCCAACAAAATGACTTCACAATTTTTCTGACTGTCACCACACAGCAACATGACGCCAATATTTTTTGTAGAGAAATGCAATAGAAAAATAGATGAAAATAATCAAGCACATTAGATTCATAATTAAAACTGTTATAAAAAAAATGCTTCTTTCTTTGATTATTCGATTTCAATTAAAATTATTGCATTTAAACATATTTTAAGCTGTCATAAGTAGTGTCGTTCTTCATTAACTTAAAACGTAACTATTGAGTAGTACATTTACGACTATTAGGCTCAAGTAACAAGTATTGATTTGGTAGTAATTATAACCGTTTCTTATTCCCTTTACCCATGCATATCAATACAATCTAAGAAAATAGCATAAACAACCATCAATCACTTTCATTTAATCATTAGTTGATAGGTACAGGATAAGAAGGTTGAGTGTCGTATTTATAATACCCCGTTCGATAGTTTATTAAATGGAAATTATTCTACTTTTAAGCAATCGAAAAGTGAAACAAACGTGCGAAGATATTTCTTCGAAGGACTAAATCTAAAGCATAAAATAAAAGAAGTGATGATAGACATATCTTTAAATATATTTGAAGTGAGTAGAAAAACTATTTATTCGATTGCTAATGATAATCTGTACAAAAAGGAATATTCTTTCAATCGATACTGTAAGAAATTTCATATATACGAAACACGACAATGTCTTTAAAAGTCGTCCACATATATTATTTCATAGAGAAGATTAAAAAAACTCGTACCGCATTGTGCTTTAGTCACTTGTACGAGTGGTTTTTATAGCACAAAAAAACAATATTTGAATAGTGCTTAACATACACATTCCAATGTATTTCACGTTGACTGTATGGCTGATCTAATTAGCTCTGTCATTTTCTGAAAATCCTTCACGTTGGTGCATTCTATGGGTATCTGATAATCGTAATTAATTTAGATTATTGAACGTTTTGAACTTCTGTGTGTGGTTCATAAATTATATTTATACCGAACTCTAAATAGAATACACTACTGTTATCATCTAAAATGCCGTTTGATTTTCTTTTCAGCTGATTTCTACAATGAAAAACAAATTATATGAGATAGACTATAATTTCGATCCTAAAGATTTTGATCACGTTATTAATCATTTCCCTTAATTTTCTCAAATTAAAGATGAAATTTTCCAAAATATAACAAAATTAAAATTGTGTTACACCATCATGAACTCATTTGTGGGCCAATTTAAAGATTATACACATCATATTAGAGTACGCTAAAAAACAGACGAACCATTTTTCTGTCATGTGTTGTGACACAACTTCCTTGTATACCTATGGAATGTTTTCGCACGCCTTTATTTTGCTCTTAAAGAAACTAATCGATAGAGATGACGAAATGCATGCGAGAGAAAAACGAAATACACCTGATTCGTTTTATATAAAGTAGTCAACGACGTCGAAAAGGATGAAAAACTATTTATAAGATTCATTATTGGAAGAATGTTTTGTATAAAAACAGAAAAATAAATACGATGATGTCATTAGTCATCAAAAGTAAGAAAGAGAATACTTCGTTCCTTCGTTCCTCATACACTGCTCGTAATAAATTATTTATAAAGAAAAAACGAACCAAACAGTACAGCACACTAGAACATTAACATCTGCTGTATAGTATTTTTTTACAAAGTTTACTTCAATGACCATCACTCAATTGGAACACCTTTCAAATGAAATCTTTTACGAAATTTTTGAATACCTTGATGGTGGGTGCATGTATAGTATTTTTGCCGATCTCAATAATCGTTTCAAATATCTACTCAATGATACACATCTTCCGCTTAAACTTAATCTTTCATGGATGTCTAGATCGACCTTTGAAGATTATAAGAAAAATATTATCATGCCAAATTTACATCGAATAATTTCACTTCGTATATCGAATCCTTTAGCGGTGAAACTATTATTTTTATCTCCCACAGCCAACACTTCATTTACTCGGCTTGAGTCTTTAAACTTTGGAAGATTGAATGCAGAACACGGTATATCTTTATTAAGTTATTTGAGAGCCTTACCTCGTCTGTTCTCTTTATCTGTAATAATCAATAGTTCAAAAGATACTATGGATATGATTTTTAAATTGATTGTTCTACTTCCAGTTCTAAAATATTGTAAAATATCTTCAGAACATGATGAATCTCTATTTATGACTTCAAAATGCTCACCAGAAAACGAACATCAAGTAAGTACTATCGAATATTTAATTATCAATAGTGCTTGTGCACTTGATCAACTTGCTGAGATTCTTTCGTATACTCCTTGTATTACTCATCTATGTTGTCGTTTGTGGCATATTGACAATGATCAAATAAAAACATCTATAAACTTAACTGGATTAAGAAAATTATTTATTGAATTAGAGTCGACGCCATTTAATGTATTCAAACTATTTATTAGTGGACTTTCTTGTCGATTAGAAGTATTACGTGTTTCTGCAAAATACGAACAAACTTATCTTGATTCTAATCAATGGCAATATTTAATATCGTGTCAAATGCCACATTTGCGTGTGTTCGATTTTCAGTATAAAAGTGAACTACTTCGTGATCCCATAAAATCCATCGAATATGATAAACTCATAGAAGAATTTAATACTCAATTTTGGTATGAGCGAAAATGGTTTTTTTCATACGAAAATTGTCGTAATGATTTTGGTAACTTTAAAATATTTTATTCCACTCGGCCATATAGGTACAAGAGAAATATTGCTTTTTTCCGTAAAGATTATCTTTTTTATTAACTCATTCTAGAAGAAACTATTATAAATTATACGAACTTAACATTGATAATATCGGAATATCTAAATATCATGATGAGTCCATGCTTTTATGTCGGCATGTTCTTATTGAAAATCAATGGACTAATATCAATTCTTCAATTCAATTTCCCAATGCAACCAAACTAACTCTCAACGGAGGCTTCATTGACACTATTCCATCGTTGATTAAAGGTGTCGGTAGTATTATCTGTTTGACACAGATTACTGAATTAGTTTTACAATATGATTATTTATTTATGAATAAATTTCTCACATTACTTCAACATATACCAAACATAAGCTCATTGACAATTCCTCAAACAGCTATTATACAATCACGTGCTTTATCTGAAAATGAAACTGAACTTGTTCGTTTACTATCGGTAAAAAATCATATTAAAAAAATATCAATCATTAATCGAGAATGTTGTACACTTAAACAAGTTCACTTTCTGTTCGATTTATGTCCACATGTAGAACATTTAACAATTAATCTATTGAAAAATTATGAACATTCAATTTTGGATTCATTAATTTCAAAAATGAACGAAAATAATCACCACTTTTTCTTATTATGCCTTGTGCATTATGCTGAAAATGATAACACAATTGCGAAAATACATTCGGTAATTGCTTGTAAAAATTTACTTGATACCTGTTCAATTGATTTTTCTAAAAACAGAATATATTTATGGCATTAAAAAGATTTATTTTTGCTTATACAGTGAGTTCTCAGTGAATTCAGGAATGGACAGAAAAAGAAAAGGTTCGAATTCCATATTAATTTACTCATATGAATTTATATTGAAAATAAAGCAGAACACGTGTTCAAAAAAAAGGGATTGTATTGATTTGATTTCACGCAAAATAATGATTCTTGCTACGAATTTCGAGCAGCAATAAACTATCATAGAAATATCCCCGTGTCTGGGATACATTTAACTTCAAGTTTCACGTATCCATCGATAAAGTAACGAAGTACATTTCAAGCAGTATTGCAAAACGTGATCAGAAGAGAAGAGAATTATAACATCATTTGCTTTTTTACTGAATGAAAAAAAACATTTTTTGTAGATTATCTCAATCTTGACAGCGGTATCGTTGCTGGTGATCTTTTAGTTACACAAACGTTTTTCTATTCAGTGTTGCATTTTTAGAATGACTCTTTTGTTTGCTAAATAGTCTATAGAAATCATCAATTATTCTTTTAATTGATTTCGAGTAGGAACTCGTTTTAGAACGATTCGTGCGATAAATTTGTTTTTATATGAAAAGTATTATGCATGTACTAAATGTGGATAGTAGCCGAGAGTCGTTCCAAATTTGCAGCGTAAATTTCATCTTGCTTTTGTCTGACATGACTTTATTGCACGTCCACAAAAACATGGATTGATAGCTCGTTAAATAGATAATATTGTTCAAAGAACAAACCGAAGTTTGCCAATACATTTCTAGTTAAATCAAGGATACGAAACTCATAAAGTTGTATCAGAACGGTACAAATCTGCTTGTAGAAAAATATCTTTTAAACTGCACTGTTTTTCAAAGACTAATCGATCGTCATTGAATCGATTTTTCGTATTTGTTTTTGCAATTCTAACAAAGCTTTTTCTCGCTTGTTGACTGTAGCTATCGATGTAATATTTCCAAGGGGGAAACAGCTGATTATCGGTTAGATATGATTATCAGTGATAATCATATCTAATCAATAATCAGCTGTTTCCCCCTTGAATATTTCGGTGTCATCTGTTCACTTTCATACCTTGTTTGTATTTTTTTACTATTATTGCTTCTGTTTTTACAACAATTTTCTGAACTAGTTGATCGGTCCATTCTAGAGTACTGAAACACCCCCCCCCCTCGGGAGGGTGCGGGTACAAGTCCTGCTAAGTCGGGTCGGGCTCGGATTCGATTCAAAAACTTGTCGGGTTCTATTTTTTCATAACATATTTTTCTGTCTTGTGTCTTTTTCTATGGCACGTAGAAAGAACAGCGAAGTAGAAATCTATTGGTTGATGTTCAAAACCATGTACGAATGCATGCGAGATGCATTGTTTTTAAATTTAGCTACCTTAAGCAATTGCAACGTATCTGGAGTACTTAAGACTTTTGAAAAGTACTGTATTTTGTACTTAGCAGAAAAAATAAAGCACCTGGAGCGTGATGTGTAAGATAGAAATGTACTTTATTTCCGCTAGCGTCATTGTTCAATTGCCACTTGTCTCCCACTTTTTTATGTATTTTACTTTCAGATGAAACTGAGGATATTTTCTTTTAGTTCAATCGAGCTTGCTATCGAAATTTCTATTGTCCTTTTAGATTTTGAGACAATCAATAATTTTCTTCTTGAGCTGTTCTTGTTGAATAATAACTTCTTATACAATAAATATTCGCCAAGTTTATCAATTTATTTTGCTGACACTTGGAGATACTCGGTTATCTAGAGCTAACTACCAAACTATACTTTGCCAACAGAAATGAAGTACTCATTTGTACTCCGTTTCAGATGTCTATTAAAACGCTGCGAGATATTTTCATTCGAAGAAAGAAATATCTCTTTTTCATATTTTGAATTTTCTTGTTATTATCGTTAAGAAATGAGTTCAAAAGAAAATCCTCGAAAGCCTATTCGAAATGGCGAATATCTGATACTAGAAAAACCTAAACCAACTGCTGCATGATGGAATTGTTTTAATCGTATTAGCCCTTCCTAGGTGGCATGGGGTCCAAGTGGACCCACTTGACGGTTTCGTGTGTAATACAACTTTGCCATTCGGTGTTTCAGATGAATCCTCTTCTCTAATCTCTAGTCTTCAGTAGCTGTATAATACGCATACGAGAAATGATATATAGATCTAAACAGGAAAATAGACAGGCATGGATCCAGTTAGATCCTAGAACACCGATGAAGTTATAGAATGAGGATACCGGGAAGGGTTAAAAACACTAAAGATGAAGTCGTTAGTTACGTATAATGTGTACATAATGTATTTGTTCGAAAAAAAACCGTTTTTATATTATCGCTCGTGTCAGATCGGGTCGGGTTCAATGTGAAATTTATCGGATTGGGTCAGGTCGGACTCAGGTTAAACTTTATCAGAGCGGATCGCGTTTGGGCTCCGAGTAATTTGTCGGGTCGGGTGCGGGTTCAAAACGATGAGCACATACAGTACTCTAGTCCATTCTGAACCCGTCCATTACATGGACAAAATATCTTCAAGTAATACTATAAACCTAGACTAATTTACAAACATTGACATTAATTATTCGAAAAAATCAGAATACAGCCTCGTGTCTACTTTTTATTTCGATAGTTTGATATCAACAGAAAATGAACTTATAAAGTACTCCAGAAACGTATGGAAACCCCCGTGAGTTTCGAATAAATCTTTAAAATCGCCAAGAAGTTCTAAATACGTTGCTCATGCTGTTCAGTGAGAAATTTCTCCGTTGGAAGAAAATTCTATGAAAAACATGCAGATACTATCTATCTATGATTACTATAGAAAACTAACCTGTGTGATTGTCAACCTACAAATTATATGACTATGTCTACTTTGATTGTCACGTGAGACGAGGGGAAATGCTGTCGAAATCTTGATGCAATCTTAAACTAATTCGTTTCTTCAAAAATCGATGTGAATTCTAAAAGATGGAAAAACGTATTGCCTAGTGTTTGAGTAATTTTTTACCATAGTTTGGTATTCATCATTTCATGATTGCAACGTCTTCTAATTAGGTTTTGTTCAAGCATTCATACACATCTTGATCGATAGAAGTAAATTGAACGAAATAGTAATAATCTTGATACGATTTCTGCCATGTTTGTTTTCATCAACAGCGACGATTATTTTTAATTCATTTTTTCCAGAAAACAGCAAATGATGAGGAGGTAAAGTAGAATTTCACCCATGAAAACAATAAAGGCCAAATATCTATAGATTTTTGATGAAATTGAACTTAGCTTTTCTTGTTAATGTTTCATTTCGTAGAGTACGAGAACAGGATATTGCGAGGTTTTTCCTCATTCTATTTTGAGTTGTGAATGTATGTGATTGAACGATGAATTCTTGACAATTATTATGTTCAATAGCAAAGTTCAAAATTCGGTTAGTGAACACGTTAGAGAACTAAAACCTTCGCAAATATCAAGTAGATGACATAGAATAAGGAGCCCTTAGATATAAGATTCATGGGATTTATCTAAACGAAATTCTGAAAAATTCTAGTGGTACGATTTTTTTCGTAAAATAACTATAGAAACACCTGCAGGATCTTTCAATCGGCGAAACTATTTTTACGATCTAGCTAACATCTTTCTGTCATAGGATTCAGGGACGAACAAACGTGTTCGGAACGTAAGATAAAAACAGGTAAATGATTGGCTTGTCAGTATCACATCGCGTTGAGACATATTTGAAATAAATCGTCAAATTAAAATACTATAATGCAATGAGAAAACGTGAGTGGAAAATATTGGAATCCTAAATAAAAGAAACTAGGTGAAAAACCGATGAACTTCCGTTCTGATCAAGCCATATTGCATGGTTTACGTGCATAATACTTTATTTGTTATTTCTCTTTCTTATCTATGTGTTACTAAAGCACGAAACGTTGTTTTTATCTATCTGAACTTTATTATCATTTCATCATGACTTGTTATTGTTCTTGTTTTGCGTTAAAAGATGAAGAATATGCGTGCTGTTTTGTTTTCTCTATTAGATATTGATCCAACTAAATTTAATTGACGTATAAACCGATGTATAGATCAGATTTGGAAGAAACAGAGCCGTTCATTCCTGAACATAGTGTTTCCCTGTCTCCACGTGATACTCGTCGTCCACATGATAGGCAATTGGCAGTATATCTTATTCTTGCAAGTACTGTTTTTGAGCGTCTTGCATTTTATTCCTTGGCAATTAATCTTGTTGTTACACTAAAATCTAGTGAATTAAAGTGGGATCCTTCAAATAGTACAACTGCCTCATTCATATTTTTTGGTAAGGTTTAATAAACATATATGACAAACAATGATTCATAACTAAACGAATTTCATCTATGTCATCATAGGTACAAGTTATCTATCAACGCTTATATTTGCTACACTAAGTGATGCAAAATTAGGCCGAGCTAAAACAATAATTATTGGTAATAACACAATCAACTAATCTAAATTGAAAATAATAAGATAGAAGTGGTTTCTATCATTCATTTTAGGTTTTATTCTTTATATCTCGACTTATATAATCATAATCTTAATCGCAAATATCGATACACATCCATATATGTGTAAAAGTACACTGGCTACACATAATTCTGTACTTTCTGAACATTGTGGCCCTCAAATTATTGCAACACTCATTTTCATGTTGGTTGATTCATAGTTGTGTTGAAAAAAAAAACTTGTACTTGTAAGTCTTAATCTTTCTTTGTCGAAAGTAGCATATCTCTAGTCCTTCTTATATGGTTCAATAGTCAACACTAAATACTACTTATGAATGTATTTTGATTTATTTTCTATTAAGTTTAATAAGTAAAATAAAGCGTATAAACGTTTCAATTGAAGCTGACATAAAACATGACACTTTTTTCAAAAATTCTGTTCCATGTACTGTTATTTTTCCTATTCATGTCATCAAGTTCAATTAAATTCTTACAATACGAACACTAGTCTTAACAAATTTTCGACTTTGTCAAGCAGAATTTTATTTTCTAAAGATCTTCTGTCTATTTCAAGTCTCTCACTAGAACTATGTAATCTATTTCTGACGCTTAGTATTTAGATCGTTATTTCTCACATCATCTTCTAGCTTTTTTGAACGCGAGCACAATTTTTCTATAAGATAGTAATATAACCGTGTAAAATGTTTGTTTTTTTGATATCTTCGATTGAAACACTTCTACCCTTCATTTTTCATTTGAAGATGGATGAAAAATATTTATCCATAAAAATTATTTTGTATTGGCTATTCAACTATTCGAGAAACAGCAGAGATAAATTACTTTTGAGAAAGAAGCACTAAGACGCACAAGTGCAAGTTGCTTTTATTCAACTACAACTATATTAATAAGTTTCATAACTCACTCTATCTATATTTTTCACTTGTTTTTCTTTTATTCAATATAGGGCTATGGGTGTTGGAGCTGTTCAAGCCAATATGGCTGTGTTTGGAGCCGAACAAATTCAAGAATCAAAAGTGACATCACGATATTTCGATAAATATTTTCTAGCGGTTAACGTGGGTGCCGTTATTGCAACATTGTCCGTACCGGTGATACAGAATGATTTAGATAATCAAGTTAACTTCAACAATTACTTTTACGGATATTTAATTGCAATGCTCATGCTTGTCGCTGCCGTTGTATTATTTATCATTGGTCGACGATACTATCTCTATACAAATAATAATGAAACGGTTATTGCGAAATGTATTCCAATTCTTATAAATGCATTTCAACGATGGTTTTCAGATCGAAAAAATCGTCAAATGTCGAGCAACGATGATCGATTACTTTCATTTCTTGATTATGCCAAAATAACAAATGAAGGGAAATATCTTGATCGACAAGTGAATGATGTCCGATCACTTCAAAGATCAATCTTCGTATTTCTTCTTCTGATTCCGTATTGGATTATTTACTATCAAGCATGAAGAAAATTATTCGAAAAACTTCTTTATCACTGGGTTCTTTTTTTCTAAATTATTTTCAGATTCAAATTACTTTTCCATTGCAAGGTCAAGAGATGAACATACCAATTCTAGTGAACGATAAAAAAGTACCTATTAGTTGGATGTCACTCGGGAATTCAGTAACAATTATTAGTAAGTTTAATAGACGACAAAACGAATATAGGTCAAAATCTAAGTTAAGACTTCAAGTGAATACAATAAAAAGAAATACTCATCTTTCAGCAAGTATTTCGCATATTCCATAGGTTGAACTAGAATTTATTTTTAGTGGAACGTACTCCGCATGGATGAACGACATAAATAGTATTAACTAAAGTAAATAATCCCAGAAATAAGGTTTTCTATAGATGACAATTACAAACAATCTAGATTGTGATTAGATAGCTAGTTGTATTAAGAAAAATTTCATGATCAATTTATTTACAAATTTTAGTTTGCATTATCGTTCTAACAAAACTGGTTTACAAATATATGGAAAATCGAAATCGAGCATTGACAATAAAAATAAAATTTGTTACTGGTATGATTCTAGCTGCCTTGACTATGTGCATTGCAGGTATAATCGAAGTAGTTCGACAAAAATATTGTATAACAGGTATACTTTTGTATATATGAATACTGTGTAGGTGAATTTGGTTTTTCAAAAATGATGTCAATCTTTCAGGAAAAGATTATTCGGATTTGAGCATCTATTTTCAATTGCCACAAAATATATGCATGGGTCTTTCGGAAGTATTTGCAACTGTGGCCAGTCTTGAATATGCTTATTTAGCTGCTTCGCCGTCAGCTCAATCACTATCAATGAGTCTACAATTTTGTTCATTAGGATTATCATCATTTATTGGGAAAGGATATTATGCCATGTATTCGACGACTTCGAACGGTCTAGATTTTAGTGTAAGCACGAAAAACAATTCTGTTGACAAACTTTCGTCATCTATTTTATTTTCTATTGAATATTTAGTGTCTCAGTCTTAATCAATGGACTTTTACTACTTATTTTTTTATTCTCGCCGGTCTCCAATTGGCATTTCTTGTTGTTTTCGTTCTATGCGATCGAAATTTTCTAATACTTAAATTAAGTTCATCAAAAAAATAAAAAGATCGAATTTATAACCATTTTCTATTGTGTTAGATGTTCACGATAAACAAATATCTTTATAATCTTGTTTTGTTTTTACATAAAATGACAGATGTTAGAAAATATTTGTAGTGCAAATGCACGATTGGAATTTTCGAGAAGTATACCGAAAGAGAAATAAAAAAGGAAAGACCACGAAAAGTAATTTACACATGCTGTGCTTCATTCATGACGTATTGAAAACCGAAACTACACGCATATCAAATTACTTTGTTTTCATGCATTCATTTTAATAGAAATGAATCATCTCAAGTGACATTCACGAAAAATACATGGATATGAATATAAAATATAAAAATCTATACTAAATAGTCAACCGAGAATTGCTGCAATACGTGATCAATTGAAAAAGAATCTCGAGGTAAACTGAAGTTTTAAAAGCGAGCAAATAAGCAAGAAAGAGTAAATATTCGTTTCTATTTTAACCAATCTTTTTTTTACATTCGTAGAGGATTCAGTCAGGTAGCATATTCTTCCGATGGGGATTTTGGACATAATACGAATTCCTTGAAAAAATATTTTTATTTAATGTCAAAACTAAATTAATCACATAATTTTGATTATTGTGTGACATGAATTCAAATGAAATATTCAAACATGATATTTTTAGAACTTTGTTTTATTAATTAATTCATGGCATCGAAATATCCTTCGACAACAGCAGATACTAATTCGAAATCGTCTGATGTAAGCATAATCGATTTATCAAAATTGTAAATCAATGTTATATAAACTCGTTTAGCTTGAATTATGCATGAAAGATCAAAAAAATCCCGGTACATGTTTTCCTCGTTCGTGTAGTTGCCTACATATATGTCGTGAATATCTATTGTATAAACAATGTTCGAAATTCAATTCAATGGGAAAATGTTCGCATTCTCATTCGCTTTGTACTTTGCACAATCGTTTTGTCATTGGCAGAAAATTTAGCGACTTATCGAATTCCGAACAATTATACGATAAAGTCGCAGAACTTGTCTATAAATCAGAATCGAATCTCTCTGTAGCAGTACCCTATAGACAAAAACGAGTTCATATTTCAGATGATGCTGATCAACATACGGATTTGACGAAGGTACAAGCAAAGTTCTTTTTTTTCTTCAATCATTAATACACTCGTAAATATCGTTCAATTAGATGCAAACATCATCATCTGGTCTGACAAGTACTCTTAGTATTGGACAAAATCCTTCTGAGCCGATGCTACATAATTCAGCATCCGAGTCAATTTATTCAACAAAGCCCCAATCTTCTTTATTTTGTAGTCATGAGTCTGAAAGTACTACTGCTTCGCTCCCCGTAGCTTCCACTACCACTTTCTCATCTACACTAATGACCAGTGGAAAACCTCTTTCAGCACGTTACTCAATGCTTCCTATTATGAGCACGGCTAAACATCCAATGTCGAGTACAGCAAGCTCTTGTTTATATCCGAAATCTAGCATGACTAGCACTGGTGCAAATTTCCTTCTCAACAGCATGGATCAGAAGAACAATAACGATCGGAAACTGTCTGCTAAAAGTTCTCTTGATTCGTATAAACAATATAGTAAAGAAAACATGACTAGCACAAGCAAGCATTCTTCATCATTCGCGTGTGAACGTAAGTCTTGTTTTAATGAAAGATACTATGTCATTATATACGAATAATAATAGTTGACATTGATCATATTCAAGTATTTTGTTTTCGATCATATATTAATAAGTAAATCAAATATCAATGAGTTTGATACTTGAGAAAAGTCTCTCGAATGCATTAAGAAGGAAAACATACAAGTCATGAAATTGATGTAAAATTCTTAGACTACTTATAGTCTGAATTTTCGATCGGTTCAAATGAGATTGAGTGAATCGTTTAAAGACTTCGACAGGAATCTTCACAGACAACAACGACCGATCTAGTAAATATGTTATGAGATTGCAAATATTATATTGGTTTGAAAGTTATGGTGATTTTCAAGAAAAACAATTATTCGAATTTCATATAAATGATTTTTAAAGTTATACAATTGATCTTATGAAGATAATATGATTCATTCGTGTACACCGTATGAACTAGTCTGTATAAAATTCCAACGAGAATAATTCGATCCATTCAAGATAAAACAATATCTATTTAAATTTTATGCACCAGCTCGGACAAACGAGCCGAAATTTTGCTGGGATGATAGTTCGAGACTTGTGAAATGCAATAAATCATTGAATTCTCATCATATTTATCCATCATATACTGTCGAAAGCTAAGCGTAATTTTAAATTTCTAAAATAGGTAGGAAAAACAAAGGATGAGAAATAGAGTTTCGAAATTGACCCGTTTTTCTTAGCAGTAGAACTCCTTGAACAAATATATTTTCCCCATTTTAAAGATTACGAGAAAAATCCGTAAAACTGATCGAACAATCTTACTTGTTGAATTTCAACGATTATAAATTTATCTGTTACTAATACACTGTGTAAAGTTTTACAGCGTTTTTTCTTTTAATATTCAGGATAAATTGAATTTTCTAAATAAAGCACTCTTTCTTTTGAACAAGGCTTTAATGTGCAATGTATTCATTGTTATGTAACATAAATAAAGTCATGTAAGATGAACTTTTTCATTTCAAGCAAAAATTTATCGACCGAGCGCTTTTTACAGTAGTTGTCTAATGGTATTTTACTTACTAAATTGTCATGTCGAGTTCTAAATAATGAAGACTAACTCTGGTTTGCCGGAAGCATAATTAGTGACTCAATCTTAAAAAAAAACGATCATTTATATTTCAGATAGGACATGCAAGAGTTTCCTCAAATGAACTCATCCAGTTTAACTTCTCCACCTCTTCACTGGTCAGCTTATTGGAGCAAAAATCATAAAGATTTTCTCTGTAAATCGTGAAGACTAGAAATTGCAGACGTATGTGTAGAATTGTACTCTGGTATTCTTCAGCTAGATTTACTGAATCAGATTTATTTTTACTCGGATTTCAGTCGAATAACAACCCACAACTCTATTCCACCTGTTCTTTGTAATGTTTTAATACTATTCACATATCTGATGAGAATGACGAACAACAAACATATGTGACATTTTTTCGATGCGTGAATTCACAAAAAAAACTGTTCTACTATCAATGTTTTTCTAGTTCATTCTCTACGAGATACAAAATAGAATTTTTATTATTGTTCGTCGCTCTTTCGGATAGTTCATCTCACATTGATCTAATCGGATAGGAATAAGTCTCCTCTGTTCAATAGTTATGATAAGAGTTACAGCGACCCCGTAAAATAAAGTTACCTTCTCCATGAAAGAAGTGTACATTTTTTGAAGAACTCGAATAAGACTAGCATCCAAAAAAAACACGATTCAATCGTCAAAGATTCTATTGAGGTTGTAGCATAAGAACATATTTTTACACTTATCAAGTTAGACTTATAAACAGAGTTCTTTGTTTGCATCCTCAATTATAAAATCTTGTTTTTAATCTGACGATGACACATATTGTCTCGAAAAGCCGTAAATAAAATTTAAAAAAGCTACATGTACATTTTCTACTTCATGCCGTACAATTATTTATAGTTATATGAATCTGTTTTCGACATACAACTTTCATACGTAGGCAATGTGATGGTGTAAAAATAATAAGAAGCTCTGTAAACGTGCAATTAAACTTCTATAGAAATAGATAATGATAGTTGGCAAATACAAAAACATATGATAGATGCTTTTTTTCACATTTTAATTGCCGATTAAACTTAACAAGTTTGCTTTATTTAGCTGATGAGACACTTCATAGCAAACCAGTCACTACAATCAAAACTTCTTACAATCCGAAGAAACAGTTTAGTTCTATGCTTCATCACTTGTCACATTCCAACAAAAAGTCATCAAGCTCCAATGCCACCAATCAAATCCACACGGATAGACTAAAATATGTGTTTGATAATTATATGAAAATTGAACAGGTAAATGTCAAAGTTGTGAATTATAATCAGTGAATCATACTGTAAGTCTATGTTTTTAAGTTATCGTATCTTTTCGGTCCTGGAAGAGAACAAGTGGAAAGGGATGGATATCAAATACTTGCATCTGGTTATTGTCGACTACAATCGTCTGATGACGAACAGCGACTTGGGAGAAGGTTAGATATGGTATTGTCTACTGAATTAAAATCCAATCGTGTTCCACTGGTTGATGATAATGTTGCATTTTTCATCTGTACAAATGCAGCTGAAAGAATTTTCGAACAAAGTAATATTTGTTTTCCTGTTAATCAAATCGTAGAAAAATCTATTGAATATGAACAGATCAAATGATTTATGGCATTACATCTGAGCCCTATTCAGCTACATGTAAGTTAACAGATAAAAACCACCAAAGAGAAAAACTGATTGAGATTTTGGCTTTACTCGACTGCCGATTTTGTTAGTATGAATATCTGTCATACGAAAAAATCCATATAATTTAGTTTTCCATGGGCTAAAACATACGTCAGTCATATTTTTAGATATACGCTAGTCTAAATAGGTAGTTACTTATAAATGAATAATGAATGTAGGATGCAACTGTGGAATTCTCGGTATGTGTCTGATTTGTTTCATTGAGAAGAATTCGTTGAACACGAGCAGCTGCATATATATATAGATGATCGAAATCTAGATATCCATATCGAGAAACGATCTACCGGAATTGACAAATATGGATTTCTTGTTCGAGAAAAGTTTGCAACTTATGATTCGCTCATGTTTTACTACCTTGTAATAGACTCTCATAGTCTGAAAAAGTAGAAAGGAATCCGATAGAATTGTTATTTTATGAATCGTTCACTAGCTTCTTCGTCATTCATGGAATACTTTTCAAAGAGATTGCAATATACAATAACATAGACCTTGTAGTTAACTTTTACCGACTATCAAAAGTTCAATACGAGCATACTGTTTTGTTCACGTTCAAAACGTCAGATTGAGACATGAATATTTTAATGAGTTTTTTGTAGGTGGGTTTCTATCTAAGTTTGCGAGCTTTTCAAAAATAAGTCATTATATGTTTGTCGTAAAAATTTCATACAGATTAGCAAACCAACGGATTCAAGAATTACATTTCATGATTTCAAGAAATTTTAAGCGTTCAGTCTGTGTAGTTGTCTTAACTTCAAAATGTACGTAGATCATTACTTGACGGTAATTTCAATCGTTGTTGTTTCAATAGCCGATAGTCTCATGATAGAATGTGTTCAAGATTGAAATCATGCCCAGTGGTTATTACAAAAATTTAAAATAAGCTAAAAATAAACACACTCAAATTCTTGTCCTATCACAGAAATTCTATAATACTTTATCGGGACTAGAATGAAAGATTTCATTGATTTTTAAAACTTTTTGTGTAAAAAAATGGTCATTTTTAACTTTTTATAGTTAATATTGAAGTCATTTACTCCGAAAAACAAGAAACAACCCCATCGATACGAGCAGCAACGAACTATGTAAGTGATATCTTTCAATAATTTGCGCTACAGATAAATATCGCAAAACTAATCGTATAAAACGATTCTCTTAAGCTCGTTAGAGTTTCGAATAATTCTCGTTTCATTAGTAGATTGCAAACTGCTTCCACAAGTTATTAAGTAGTTAGAGTCTTAAAAACTGAAAATATCTAAGCAGAATAAATTTTTCTTCAAAGAATGCTAACAACAATCTAATCGATGAAGGTAAAAGTCTATCAATTCCATTTTAAATGAATGAATTTAGGATTGAAAAAGACAAGGATAACGTTCTACTCAGCTTATGCAAAACATTTTATTGAAATTGATCAATTTATTAAAGTAATGATTGGTTACTCTTTGAGTTAATAATCAACTAGCATACTACTCATCTGACGAGGTTTGAGCGCGACTCATGAAGTATGATTTCTAGACGTTTAGCACTTAATCATGAAACTGAACTTCACATTCTACGTGTAATAAACAACACAAATGATATTCAATCACGGTGTTCATAGACCAGTAGTCAATTGTAGCATTATGTGATATAAAGAAGGGATCAAGCTTCATATCAAATTCTTTCAGCCATAAATTCGATCGGTGCAAATTAGAATGTGTGAGCATTCTTTCGAGTGAGATTGAAATCGACGAAAACGCTTGTAGGCTTAAAGAAAGTTTCTGCGGCAAGGGGGCACATTGAAAAAATATATAGTGTAGTGATTCTACCACACGGGTTTATCCCTTAAAAGGTATTAGTCGAATACAGACATTTTAAAGTTTATTTTATTCATTTGACGATCAACGAATTATAAAATAATAGTCATCCTCGGCTGAACACTTTCAAATACCGAACAGTGACTCATTGATTCATGTGGTTAGTGGTGATATTTGTGACGTGCAGGTAAACCATTTTTTGCTTATTACAACATGTAAAAAGAGAATAAAATGAATTGGTCAGGTTGACATGATGGTATGTGTGACTACATCAATCGTCTTATTGAACAATATTCTTTCTCGAGCTGGTTCGAACATTCAATCACAGTATAAACAAAATACTTCTGCAGCAGATTTTGTTATACTAAATGGTGGCAACACGAAAGCACTATATATTGCTTTTGTTCAGTGGCGTGCAGAAGTTCATAAATCAGATACCATTAAAGCTCAAAAGGTTACTTATTTTTGGAAAGTTGTTGATCAAAATTAGAATTCTGTGTCTTCTGCTTAATTAGTCCTTAACAGATTTAGTCACACAATGCATCGATTACGCACTCCAAAGAAATTTGAAATCAATTTCTTTCCCACCAGTAATCACAGTTTTTTTTAATTTGTTCTTTGCAATTTATTGCATTGTTTCGTCACATTAGATTGGTACTGGAAAAATAGGTCTTGATCCACGCCAAGTTTGTGAATCAATGGTAACAGCTGTCGTTAAAGATTCGAATCAACATAAAATCGACGTAGTTTTTGTTATTTACCCGTCTACTAAGTCGGGGTCGGATCTACAAGTCTACAAAGTAAAAGCAACTACACATTTTTTACTACAGAACACGATGTATAGAGATTTATAGGAAAGACTTCATTTTTCTAATGATATATATATATCATTAGACAAATGAAATATTCCCTTTCAGTTCTAGACATGTTTCTCCTTTGAAATATTTGCCGAATATTTCTTTGGTAACACAGATATTTTGCAACTATTTGGATGATCTTTGTGGAAACACGACATCAAAAGCAAACAATAAGCAATCGATAACCGATACTAAACAATCTAAAGAAATTCCAATCGGTATAAGTCGAAATGTTTCTCGACGTTTACAATGTGAGTAGATGTGTTAAGTGCTTTTTCGCTGTAACGTTATAGATAAAAGAAAGTTTATAATTTAATATCATTCTGTCGTGACCTAAATTATGGAGCTGCATAAATCATATGATGATGTTTCTTGAATGTTTTTACTATAAAGTATGTCAACGTTCAACATGCGAAAATCGACCATTTAATACGCAAGTAGTCACTTAAAAAATCAGTAGTTTAAGTTGAAATTTCGTACCAGTTTTACTGTTTCGATTACTTTTCTCTCTTATGAAATATTTGTATCTACAGGAATTCTAAATTTATCAATACATGACAACAACTTTGATCCTTGGTACACGCTACTAAAAACATTAATTTTACTAAATAGTTTGAGAGAGAAAAAGTTAAATTATTTCAATTTTATTCGTCAATAACAATGGATCTATGCAGGAGTATTTGTTTTTCTAGAATCAAATGGATCACAACGATATTCCCATCTTCATTAAATAATACTCAGAGAACTGATTGGTGTTGACCATCGCTGTTTTTGAGTTTATCTACAGACCATATTTTTTAAACTTCTAAATTTACGTTTTCAACAAATCAATTGCTTATTTTTAAAAGAAAACTACTGCAACACAAAACACTAGTTGTGCTGATTTCGGCATATAATCGTGAGAGATTTCCTATGTTCTTTTTTCATAAAGATTGTCGAAACTAGTAGAAAAAACGTCACGTTTTTTTCCACTACTCGAATCACGAAACGTATCTCATGATCGCGAATACTGGAAGATATTTTTCCTTCGGAAATCATATTTCTGAAGTCTATAGATATCTTCATTTGAAATGATAAAAACAAGTTAATATCCGGATGTGTACGTAAAAATCGTTCTAGTAAATTCCTCGTACTTGAAACTTACTCTTCTCAATCGGGAAATTTCAAAGAAGAATGTAGAAATCGACATACTCTATAATCTAAGTAGATTAAAAACAATTTCTCTACAATGTTTTTCAGTTGAAAAAACTTTTATACAAGATATGAACATGAGAAAAAACATGTCTGAAACATTTACTTTGTAATGATCACCAATCCATATGGTCAATAACTCATAGTTCAGAAGCATTCTTAAGAGAGCGTCCACGAGAAAATCGAACATTTTTACACAGGGCCATACTCTCGAAAATTCTGACCCCTATATTTTATGATTGGAAATGAAAGAGCAA
>OENT01002431.1:0-16670 GCA_900239685.1 Rotaria macrura
ACAAAGTCCGGTAGTTGATTGATTTTGAGCTCATCAATCGATCGATTCGTAAAGTAAATGAGCTGGAAGAAACCAAATACTGTTGGCTGTTGAGGTACGGCAATCCATTCAGATTGGCATTGTGATGCTAATGAAGGGCAACAAGTGATCGTGTCCTCAGCAGTATGCGATAGTGCACAATGGTCTACTGACAGCCACCGTTGTTCCAAGAAACACATCAATGCGCTTTGGCAATCTGTATGAGAAGCGAAGAGTTCATTAATACGTAATTGGTAACGATCAGCTCCTAAGCATAGTGCTTCGTTCTGAAGTAATGACTGTTCCGAAATACAACTACCATCACCACAAGCAAACCAGTATTGATTTCGACAACGGCGCTCTTCACATTCAAAGAACGGTGTTATGCTACAGGGTGATTTTTCAAAAGGAATCCATAAATAGTTATGGAACTCCTTCTCATCACTTCCGTCCAAGCAGTCAACATTCGATTTACCATCACGTAAGAATACTAGTGGAATACATTGCCCACCATAGTGACATCGGAATTCATCAGGTTGACATTCATTTAATTCCAGGGGATCGCAGAGTCGCTCATCTTCTCCACCAATACAGTCAATATTACCGTCACAAATTTCACGCCAATCGAGGCATATAGACGGCTCACCAAGATCACAAGTTGATAGAAACGAATAACATGCACTAGGTAGAAAAGGCCAATCTACAGCGGCTTTTCCCTTGAATGATATACTAAATATCTCATCAAATAATTGAAGAACGTCGCTTTCTAAAGCATATTGACAGTACGAACCAAACCATGGCAGTGAGCAATTGTAGAAAGTTCCATTTGATCCTGTACTATGACTTTTTTCAAATTGTTCAGCGACTTCGATAGGAGCAAACCAATATAGAAGCTGCGAACTAGTCACACCTTGTTTTCTCAGATCATCAAATGAAATCTGTTTGCCTCTTGAAGTCGGCATACTCTCGATATGATCTTCTGGAGCTGGACGACGACAGTAAGGGATCAACTGAGAGCGACGAATCCTATTTGTTCGATTATCCATTGAATAATCGATATGATGGAAATATAGACAATCAAAAGTTGTATACGAGGATGGTGACAACTGCTGATCAGTTTCGAAGAGAGTAAAGCGAGCATCAACATGGATTACCCAGATGAAAACCAGGATCAATTCAAGGTTTTTCATGATTTCAGCTGAATCGCTGATCAGCTCACTTCTATTTAGAATTCAATGGAACTTTTGATAGTTTTGTTTCTCTTCTGAAAATAAGCCAGTCGTGTGAAGATCGTATAATGTGTTCGATGATGAATTTTATGTTAATGTTGCAAGTGGAATGCTGCTTACTGATGTTAACGTATGTTTGACAGTTGCTTTCTGCAAATCTGATATGATGATTACTGGATACACTTGTGTATTAACTGAAGTAAATATGCATAAAAGAATAAAACGTTTGCTTGTCCGGAGTATAATGAACTCGTGCATCGTAAAAGCTGTTAGTAAATTTCCTTTTGAATTAAAATTTGAAACATGATGCAGTTGTTGTCGTCAATCTCATGAACACTGTTCTTTTCCTTTGCATTTAAGGGAATATTTTGTTCATTATTGCTTAATTTACACTACAGAACTCAACTTGAAAATGACACATTATCTATTTCAATTAGATGTTAGTTTTAAATGATTCGTCATATTGTTTCGTTTGGGAGAGATTACAAATGTCTGCCTCCTATGCTTCGATAGTCTTTTCAGATCGTGTTTCAACAACAGAGAGTACGTATAAAAGAAAATCATTAAAAAAAGAAAATACACAGAATAACGCTTTTCTAGCAATCTAAGTGCTACGATATTTTCTTCCAAGATAGAGTAACAACTACAATAAACTTCATTGGAAAGCTTGAGCGGAAATGATATTGTAAAATGCAAGAACCTGATGTAAGGACGAGCTAATATTCAATTTCGAGCAGCAAAGACTTCATCTTCGATTATGCTAATAGTAGCACACCATTCATATGAGATGAAGAGAACTTTCTGTGAAATAAGTTTCTTTCATCTATTGAACGGCTCAAGACAGATCTTTTGATTTTCGGACTAATCATCAATGAATGGGCGGGAATTGTTGATTTTTGGCCCATTTGAACTGCTATCTCAAAACCCAGTAAAAATCTCCTTATCTTCAACGTGCTATTGCAACATCAAATTGTTCAGAGTTTCACAATGTCATTACTCATGAATAATGCTGAGATTCAGTAAAGATATTCCTATATGTGTCTGTGCTGCCATAGAGAAAAAATTTTTTCCATACTGACATAAGGATAGTTGTTAACTCATTCTTTTACTGTTAGAAAAAGAATACTAAATTAGTGAACAGAATGTTAGTTAATAATTCTTATCAGATTGCATTTCAGGAGCGCTGCTATGTATAGATTTTTGCAGAAATTTATAACTAGTCTTTATCTGAACATTAACAAACATTGAAATAAATGAATTTCCTTTCTGAATGCTGAAACAACCTTTCTAAGCAACATTCAACACATGAAACAATTTATACAAGTGTTACTGGAAATCTAAACTAGGATATTTTGAAATAAAATTATTTTACAATGCTCGTCAGTATGTGTTGGCAATTTATACAAAATTTTCTTACGCTTTCTTGTATCCTAACTGTCTGAAGTTGATTTGAACTACATTTATACTTTTGTGAGAGAAAAATGGATTCTTCCATAATTTAAATTTATGCGTTTTACGAAAAACTTGTGCTATCCACGTTTGATAGTGTCATGAAAAATTCTTGACATAATTTGTTCTCGATCGACTTTACTCAGTGCATTTAATCTGTATGTGTATTGAATACAAGCAAACACTTATCAATCTAAAGCACAACTATAAACAGAATCTGTAAATCGGTATAATACACTATATGATATCTTGCAAGTATTTATTGTATAAATATAATCAATTCTTTCATTGATTTACTAATAGAACTTAGAACGACGCTATTCGGGATGGATAAAAATATTATTATTGTTCAGTTATGTCGATAATTACAAGGTTCGATGGAATATTCTTGTTCATATTATTCTGTTTTTAATAATTACTATTTTAGAAGTTTAATATAGTTATTAATGAGTGCAACCTTGTCATTAGTTAATGAGAACGGTTAAATTTTATCTTGTTTCTTTAACAAAGTATGATTGATATTTAAAGTGAAATATCCACTATAAATGTACCGCTTTATCTCAGAGTTCGAACAACAAGTAGTACATGGTTTTTCAGTCAAATTATTTCTCAAAGTGATATTAAAATGAGTTAAAATATTGACGACAACAAGATATGAGTTGTATTGCCATTGATTGGAAAGTTCACTCTTAAAACAGTAAGCTAATCTTATTATTAAAAGGAAAAAAACGAACATTCGAAACTGGAAACGCGGCATGTACATCCAAGTTTATGGTTGGATATTCCCAGAAGATTCATTGACAGTCAAATCCGAGCGGATCTCTGGCAACAGTTCTAGCCAATTTTATGTGAATTTCTATAAAATCGATGAAATGCTATACGAATCCGGGTTGCGGATCGATATTCGGATAGCTAGTATTGTGATCCAATCATATCTTACCGTCGGACACGACGCCACTTGTCTGAGGGCTTTGACCGACCTCTAGTGTTGACTCCAGATACTTAATCATGTCCAAATAATAAAATGTGAATTTTCTGTCGTATCCATTAGTAGTTCCTCAACCCGGAATCCCATCTGATTTTGCCGGTTCATCGGACTTTGAAAGATTCGATACGATTCAATGTTGGATTCATTCACCTGGTCTATTATCCAATAAAATATTATACAGATGTTTTCTTTGTAATCTAGATTAGTCTAATATTGAATGAAATATATGATAATAATGGCGTTAAAATATGTAAATATTAGAGCTTTTGCTTTTGCAACGTTCAAAAACGCAAGTCATTGTCCTGTAACATAGGAGAAAGAATTTTAGTCTTTTAGTTGATACTCAGTAGCAACTTCTAGACATCTATCAGTTTATTTATTGCGTTTGAACATGCCTATTGTCACTCTTTTGTTGTATCGAAGGCACTTTGTACTGGTGACTCTTTTTCTTTCCATTTACTTATCCCAGTTTCCATCTTTTTTTGAGAAAAAACTGCAATATTTATGCACAAAAATAATTTATCAAACTAATGTTCAGTATGAAAGCCTTGAAAGCAATTGTCGATTCATTTTTTGAAACATTAAGAGACAATTGATTGATTTGGAACGTGATCGAATCAGGATTTTGTTTTGCTATATTCGAATCTATGTTGAAATCGTCCTGCTGTTGTAAAATCAAAGAAGCGTAAATGATTTTTTTAAATATAAAGTTCACGTATTATTTCAGAATATTCGATTCTTAGTGATTCACAAGATTCGTCGTGGATATTACCACAAAAGAGCTAGTTGTTGATAGATAGTAGTATGAACAGCAATATAACTGATCTAAAAAATTGTAACAAAATTGAATCTTCGAAGCAACATGTTTGGCGAGACGAAAAGATCTATGTCATAAGTCGTCGCTAATCATCAACAATATTGTAAAAAATAAATGAACATGAAGTAGATACAGAAATCTACATAATGTTTCAAATTGGAATTAAAATTCATAATCCAGATGTCAAAGAGTTATTATTACTCATGTAAGCAGTTCGGACTGATTGGAAACCCATGATAAATCTCAGTACGTGCTTTGTCCTGTTTTGTAGCGTACTCTAGTTTCTCTATCAATTGATTTCGGACGAAATTCGACCTGAAATTTTATACCGGACACTGCAACAATAGGACTATAGTAGCTATTGTGGAAAGTTTAGATCTATCGATAGAACTACTAATCGAGCGAGAATATTAATATATGAAATACAATATGAGCACTACAAACTACTCTAACTAGTACAGCTTTTTATACGGATGTCCGAATACAAGCTCGAAATTCAATACACATAAAGAAATAGTAAACTAACAAAAGATCTAATCTTTAGATTCTAATTTTAATTCGTCGATCCGTTTAAAAACATCTTTCATAAAAAGGAGTTGGTAACCATCATAGTTTTCAGCCAGATGACACAATGCTCAGTACAACAGTGCTGTGTTGAGTTATTTTCAGTGACGCTTTTTCTTCTAGGTGCATTGACCTTGATGTACTTATAAAAAATCCCACAATAATTTTCATTCCTATTGAGATAATATTGATTTGATTCGTATTGACGAGCAGGGAAAAAAATCTAGATGGATTTGGTTTTCTGAACCTTTTTCTCGAGATATCGAAAATTCAAGGAATTTTTCTATAGAAGATTGTAGTCCTGCTCAACTCACCTGAAAACTCGCCCCTCAAGTTTTGATTTTCAATTTTGCATGAGGCTAGTTCGTCGGGCAACGTTTAGATTAACTAGAATTTTCTTTCCGAAGTTGTGAACTGAGGGATATGGGTGTGGCATTATGATCTAGTTTTATCCTGCGGTGAAAAGAAGAACAACAGCCTATGATGCTTGTGTCTTCTACCCTAGTATGTAATGCATTTAATTCCTACAGGATGCTATTTGAGAATGCAAAGTTGAAGATTGTCGTTATGAAAAATAGGATGCTTTTTTTCGTTTTCTGGTTGGGGGCATAAAAGTGGTCGTAAATGGAAGATCGAAGATTGAATGAAAAAGTAGCTTAAAATCTTCTTAGTTTACTTTCAATTATCTTAAGATCGAAGTGAAGAAAGACTTCTTTCTTTTTGGATTGGAAAAAAGAGCTCAGGTTTGTGTTGGCGTTGCGGTCTTGTTTATTTTTAAAAATTTAAATAAAATACCCAGACCCGCACCCTCTAAAAATAGATGTGGGTGGGTAAGAACGTGTGGGAGATGATTGAATAACAAAAAAGAACCATAATTATACACTTGACAGCCCACAACCCAGAGCAATATCCAAACCATAAAGATCCGAAACCGCAGATAGTATATACATATCTTGATGTACTCTTGCATCTACAACTCCATTCAAATCTATACTCACCTACACATCACATAAAACTATTGATAATCCATCGAAAGCAGTGCTAATATTCCATGGCTGCTTTAATAAAAGTACCATCTCAATCACCAGCAATACGTAACACAGAAAAACCTTGAATTGGTTCGAAAAGACTACATACTTGTGTTGTAGAATTGCATGTTCCAGTATTACCTTTTAAGTAATAATACGGTCTCTGTCAAGCTACTTTCACTCTCACGTTATGTGACCATCATATTTTGAAGTTGCATCAACAATCATATGATAATTAAGAACTGAAAAAGATGTTCATTATTTTTCTTCATGACTTCTAATTTTCTCTCCATTTTACTTCAATAGTTGCATGAGATGCGAAAAAAAGCCATACACTATTCTCATGTGAAAGTTGTTGCCACTCGCACATAAATGTTTTTTCATCTACCAGAATTACGAAATTACTGTGTTTGAATATTGGAATTTTAATAGTACTAGGGGTGGCCCTTTCACTTTCTTCTTTCTTTCCGAAAAGAAAGGAAAGAAAACTTGAAATCATTTATTTTTTTAGAATTTTACAGGATATGTGTTAACAATGATAAAGATCGTAAAGCAATCATCCAAACATCAGTAACACTGACAGATCTTTGTTGCCTTTCTTTCGTCATTATTTTTCTCAAATTTGAAGTCATTTCTCTACGATGATTGTTCCATTTGTGCCTCGCTCAGGGTTAAACTAATATATTCGGTCTTATCATTCTGGGTTCACTATGGATAACTCAACAGTCTTTTTCATTCTTTCTGATAACAAGAAAAATATATTGAGGATTGTTTCACCTTAGTTCTAAAAGACTGTTTTTGATTTATGCCAGTAAAAGAGATGGAATAGAGATGAAACATTTCTTCCCTTTCTGTGTGGTTTGTTTCTAATCAGTTCACAAGCAGAAAACACTCTCAAAAACGTGATTAAACTCACAAGAAGGACGAACAATGGATGTTTTCCGCTAATTATCAGGAACCACAATTGTTCGTTACGTACCAATTTTTTCCGGTGTTTACCCTCATGTTGCGTCTAAGAGCGTTTTCGGCAGTGTTTGTCTGCTGGGATTTCATACAACAATGAACTTATCAACTCATTTTTGGACGGTTTAAACAAGATTTTAAAGGATCATACATGATTTATATAGTATGCAATCAATCTAATTATGCAGTATCTGAATTTCGAAGAAAGTAATCTATAGAGTCAGACAACGGTGATGCATGCGGGAATTTGTAATGTCGCTTTAAAAAAGAATTTGTGGAACAAATTGAGTAGCTTAAAAATCCAAACAGCTATATGCTGTGTCTTCCGCTACTTGAGGGGATCACTTGCCAATAAGCTGTGTGACATTCAATACTTTTGTAAAGTAAGCCTACAACGAGTTTGTGTTAGAACGCTCGGAAAATCGCCTTCTCAATTAAGAAACTTCATCGCGCATTCATTGTAAATCTATTACTGTAATAATCGCGATTCATCAATTTCAAACCTGAATGAGCTCATGTTGCTAATGAACACATTCAATATGCATTCTTATAGCACACACGTGAGAGGAATCAACTTCCATACGCCAAGATTACTAGATTTTCCATAAATAGATAAAATAAACTTTATTCTGCCGAAAAACAGTTTTAATTTCCTTACACCGTGCAGATAAATATCTCACGTACGTACACTGACGGCTAGAGCTCATCTAGTTATGCCCTTTACGAGTCATAACTATTACACTGAAGGAAAACAAGAGCCGAAGATCCCCTGTTTTAATAACCTTTCGTTCTAGACATTACATCTCTGGTAAAAAAGCGAATTTTACTACGACAATCAGAATGAAAGACAGGCAGAGTTATCTTAACATCTCAGTTAAGTGTGAAGTGAGAAAGCTAAATTTTTTGGAGCTTACAGAGTCTGAGGGCCATTACTCAAACAAAAAAATTAATGAATCTACTAGAATAGACTTCACAGTCCAAGGTAACTCAAGTTTTGAAGAGATTGTTCTAAACCTTTCTAAAGGAGAAAGCTGTTCGCTGAAGTTCCCAACAGAAATTACTTTGGATAATCTCTTTAATATGTGACGTTGGTATAGATTAGTGTTCTCTAGTGCCAAATTATGAGTGAAGAAAACTAGACTGCTAGCTGTTTGTTTTCTGGAGTTACTCAACTTCCTATGTAATATTATATCTTAAAAAGAGCAATAAATGCAATTCAATTTCAATTATCTACTCTTTTGTTTGAAATAAGATTTTAGAAACATGAAAAATTAAAAAGTATTCAGATCTTGATATTTTTTAAGAAAGTCGGACAATTTATCTCCATCAGTAGCTCACTTTTTCATGAATTGAAAAGAAGGTGAACAAGCAGAAATCAAGATCTGAGATCTAAACTCGATGAAAAATCATCTATTTTCGTTTTCTGTATCTTATATCGATAATTTATATATTCATCTTGCATGTGTAAAATATGAGTAAACAGGATGCTTAAAATTTACAAACAAATGATAGATGTCTTTAAGAAAGTTGTTAGCATAATAGCTACAAAATAAAAATCTGAAACATGATGAAATTGTTGCTTCAAATTCTCGAACAGCGAGTTATTTTATGTATGTTGGAGATACTTCTTCATAATTTCTTACTGGTCAGTATAGAACTTCGTGAAGGAAATGCTATATCTACATTTTAACTAAATGTTAGTTGCAAACGATCTCCAATGATCATTTGAAGCCGTTAGCCACGTTTTTTAATACTCCCTGAAATCTGTCGGTCATTGTCTGTGATGGACCGTTAATTAATTAATTAGAAAATCAGTAGTTAATTAGTTAAATAAAATGCTTGTGTTGGCTCGTGGGTAGAAGGCAGTCTGAATTTCTACTCTACATACTTCAAATCCCGTTTTAGATCATGATCCTTAATATTGGTCGATGACAATAGAAGGCACTCAATTTTATCAACAATGCACTCTCATGTTAAATCTAATACATGATTGATTTTTCTAACAGACATATCAGTAAGAATCTATTTAGGATCACCATGTAGCCAGAGAGATACAAGTGAGAAAATATAGCAGGCTGTACCAGGTCATTGGAATTGAATAAGAGATAATCAAAGGTAGCCTAGAAAGGGATCAGTGTCGAGAAGGAGAAAGAATATCGAGAAATAATGAGGAAATAGTTGGAAAATATTCACCATTTGTCTGTTAAGGCTTCACGTGTTAAACAGATCATATATTTATGAAAGCTTTTAAAATTTATCGCTCAGTTCATAGCATAGCTTTCCTTTCCTTTATTTTCGTGAAGGAAAGTCCAAATGCTTTCCTTTCGTGAGGAAAGGAAGGTTCAACATTTTACTTTACTTTCCGAAAGGAAAGTGAAAGTGCCACCCCTAAATAGTACTTCACTGTAGTATGTAGCTCATTTTGCTCAGGTGGGGAAACCTGGCATCAGTTACTACCAAAGAACTATTTAGCAAGTGTGATAAAGGTGAAGGGATCGCCACATACGATGGATGCCAACAATGGTTTTGTGTAAAATAGTTAAAAAACCATCGGCGAGAGCTTGCCACAGGAACAGATGGTTTGAGAGACGAGTATGATCTGAATCAATGAAATCTGATCCGAGACAATGCTGCACATGACATCCTATCCTTCTTTAATGATTGGTAGCAAGAATCGATTTAGAATATTTAATTAGCGTCAAAGGAAGATTGAATACATATAGAAAAGTTTTGCAATCATAAAAATCAACAACAGGGAAGAACATTGCTGGATCAAGTGACTAATAAATTGAAATTGTATCGTCAATCAGATCATGATAACGAAATATATTTGAAGAAATGGATGAAAAAATTGAAAAAATGCGGGAGATACTTGATAAATTCCCGACTATTGGGATCGGTGATGATAACGATCTACGATCCATTTTGTATCTAATTCTAGCAAAACAACTTGAGATGATGGACAGAGAATTCAGATCGTCAGAAGAAACTGTCATTGCGACAAGTTCTGCTAGGTGGTCTCGAGATCGAGAATTTCATAGCTATTTATTATATTTGTTGATCAGAACCTGACAGACTCCTTCGGATTCTGTTCACTTATGAACTTCTATAACAAAAGCAATAGAAGTGTAATATTCTATCGGAGTAAAACGTTGATTTTATTGCGATAAAGCCGCTTTTGAAAATAGTTTTCGATTAAGTTGCGTGAGTTATTTCATCTTAAACTACATGTATTTTTGACGTGGGAAGCACTCGTGAATTTTGGTTGAAAATGTTGTTTTAAGTCATCGTCATAATCAGAGAGGTCAACGTTTTTTTTTGTTGAATCTATACCCGTTATCCCATGAGGGTGTGTAGTTGTTCTCGTTTCGGAATTCAGGCTTGAGAGAAAGGAGTAGCAACATACCCACAAGTACTCATTTAACATAGCAAAATATTTGCTGAGAATAGAAGAACATATTATAGTTGCATCCCATTCTTAGTTATGTTTTGTGTCTAAAAATTGTCTCATAAACTTCCAAATTATTCATTTTAACGATGAAATCGACATTCGAGAGAGTTCTGTTTGATAGCGCAGAATGCCAGATCACATTATAACTAGTAGAGTGAAATCTTGATTAGAATTCACTGCTCGAAAAAGGCCACAAAGTCCTGTGAACCACCTCGGCCTGACATTTTCATTGTTGTTTTTTAACTTTTTACTAATTTATATACTCTTTTTAGGTACTAGAAATTATCAAATATGTTTCATAATATAAAAAGTACATAAACTTCTGTCCAGTAACTTGCCAAGTAAGCAAATAGCATTGTAGATGAGGAAACGAAAACTCATTTTGGAATATTTCACAGCTTATTGATTACAACAAACCTTTTCATTGATTAAAATCTAAAATTCAATGATTTGGGTATGGGAATGCTAGCATCACCAAGACTCTAGCATAATAACGAACTTTTTTCATGCCGTTTGGCAGCCACAATGTGACAAATGCTATTTCTTTTATTTCATAATTTCAGATAAAGTACAAGTAACGTTCATCGACGTCGAAAGTCGATTCACTGGGCCCTAGACTGATAGGGGTTACGACTGGAACTACCTCAACTGGAGAGAAAGTTAGTTGTTTGTGTCAGAATCTGATCCTGAAATTTCAAAGAAACGAGCGGATAAATTCATCGGAGACACGGAGGGAGTCAAATAAATAGAAACGAGGCAAGAACAAGCGAAAAATGAATGAGAAACAACATAAAGACAAAGCGAAATACGAAGAGCGGCAGCAGCCAAATTGGGGCTTTGGAATGGGAGCAGGGATCTCAAGTTCTCTAGTAGATTAGAAACGTGTTTCAAAAATCATGTCAGGGGGTTTGAAGGTTTTCACGGATGGGAAGTAAGAGGGCAACGAACTCGAACTTTTGCATAGGGTTCGGTCTCCGAATCCTATACAAAAGTTCAGATTCGTTGCATGCCTAATGGGGAGATGGCTGGTTAGGTCTCACCTAACTACTAACTCGCCAGATTCAGATATTTTACGATGACAGCCACAAAATTCCATAGGGGGCACATCCTGATTGGGCTCCATCACTGCGAGGGACTTATTTGGCGTTTCCCTTCCATGAATTCAAACAACGTAGGCACCATAAAAATGGTCACTTTTGCCATAGAAATGGCCGTTTGTACCACACGAATGGTCATTTGTGCCATAAAATTGTCAAGGGGGAAAAGGCGAATTCCGGATTCCCATGGAATTCTCAAGGTTCCCTGGGCTCCTCGATTTCCAGAATCCCACGGGAATCCCATGAGAGTCGTGGAATCCCATGGAATCACTGTAATCTTTAGACCCATCGTCCAACAGAAGCAAACTTTACTATTTTTCTTTTAAATTAACCATCACCACTCAAACGTCACAGTTGGATCCACCACCGTTATTCTCAACTATCTTTTACCGATGTATCCCAATTCAGCATAATCCCCTATAACCAACACAACGGAAAGAAATCATTATTTCCCACTTCAAATCTCTCAAAGTTATGCTTGTATTCAAATAATTTTAACAAGTATAAAGAAAAGAAAACTGTAGTGATATTCGAATTGATTCCTCAATATGAATGACAATAGGTGCACTAAAACTCAGCGTGTCGGTGCTCATTTAGTTTTCGTTTAATTTAAATAGAGGTTGATTTTTAAACAATTTTTATTCAAAACTAAATATCGATGATAACAATTTATGCATAAAATAATAAAAATATGCTATAATTCATACAATAAATATTAACTGATAATTATTTATATGTAAATTGAATAAAAACATTTTTTGAATAATTTACATTTAAAAGCTATAATTATTGTAAGATAAATTTATTTGAATTATGAATTATCACTAACTTAGACCATTTCAAACTAATCACGAAAAACATTTATGTATTGTTTTAAATAAATTGGAGAATAACATCCCAAATTTTCACTGACAGCAATTCTGCTGCTTAAAGCGCACAATTTCGATTAACACAAATAGAAAATTCAATTGTATCTGATATGTGTAAGTTTAGCTCAATCATTTATTCACTGCTTCGTTATTACAAGATCATATGGTCAAATCTACTCTGCGGCACCAACAGTAAGAGCATTAGAATGCTGTCAATGGTACTCAGGAAACGAAATGATAAATAGTCGTTAAAATGCCTCGAAATATACATAATTATAATGATGTAAAACGATCACAAAAATGCCGGAAAACTAATTTTTGCGATGCATTTAAATGATTTTTTTGACCAGGTGAAAATAGAATATGAAACAGCGAAATACTGTCTATGATACAAACTATTTTTCGGCATTTTTTGTGACCGTTTTAACATCATTATAATTATGTATATTTCGAGGCATTTTAATACCATTTTATCATGTCCTTCCGTGCCTGGGGCATTCCCTGTTAATTTTGATGATCTCAAGTTCAACTATTTCACTTTCCCCCCTTTTATCTGATCAAAAAATTTATGTCAATAGAAAAAGACTCAAAAGATCTCTCCAAAGAGGACTTGATTGCTATCACTAAATATTTCACATCAAGTAATGAAATAGTTGACGTAAGAGAAATGCTTTTCTCTGTAATGGTATTCACATTCGCATGACTTCAGTTTCTTCGCTTTTAATACATCGAATTCACGAAAGCTTCCCTCCAACTTTGGACCCACCTAAAAGTCATGTGGAAATTTTTTCCTAATCATCTCGTTTTTCTTAAGTATTATTTTAATATCATAATAGAGCAGAAAGGTTTTATTGTGACAGTGAACTGTTTTGAATTGATCAACAACAAACAAATAACCATTATGCTCGAAAATGATTATTCATTGTGAGATTCTTCAATATCTCATGAAGCACACATGCGTACGATATGAATAAAGAAAGATAAATAAATATCGTTATCTTCATTGTTTTAGCCAACCATAACATCATCTTCTATTCAACAGATTACCAATGGTGTATACGTGTGTTTGTCCATTTTCATACAGTAAATTCACAGTAGCAGTTAGCTTAGAATGAAACAACAGATTCATTTCAATTAGTATTACTTCAATAAGTTAGCAGATCTTGATTTTCCCTTGCAAAATCAAATGAAAATCTAGCTTAAAATTCGAATCGTTTCCCATGTGAAAATATTTTGCTGTGTGAGCTATTTTTAAGCAGCTTAGAGTCGCTTTATCATATATAAGTCGCTGAAAACTGCATAAATCTGCATTCAATAAGCTTTTAAAACCGCTTTCTCTGGAAAGTCGCTTAATTCAGCTTAGAAAATAATTTTCGTAGCACTTTTCTGCGCTTTTCAGCGTACTTGCGTAAAATCGTTGTCGACTTCATGAATTTAAGCGATTTAAAGTGTTTTTGATCTGAAACATTCAATGTTGCTGTAAATTTATTTAATTTAAGCACCAATCAGCGCTTTTTAAACATTTTACAGTTGTAGAATCTAGAAACTAGTTATGTCTTCTAATGTGCTTGAATTTATCTTTCAGCAATACTTAATTTTGTATACTCTGTTAAATTCCAAACAATATTACTATCTATAGAGAAACATAGAATTTAATTTAATTTTTATCCGTGACGTTATTAATTACTTTTTATTTTGACGAAACCATAATCTTACTCTAATAATCAACTTTACTGTAGACTTATACAAGATGCAGTGTCATTTAGGTCGTTGTCCAAGATCATGTACAAAGATTTTGAATTCTCATAACCTTTCAGAGACCATCTTTGGAAAGTCATGAATGACACACTAATTTAGTTATCATAAAATATCTCTAGATGACGCCATACTATGAATTCGTGGAAACTGGACATTGGAAGTTTGCAGCTAAAAACGTGCTTTCCCATGGTCTAACTGATGGTAATTTTCTATCCCGGCTCTTATAACTAATCGTTCAGGAATTCCAGGAGTTTTTCTGAGTCTTTTTCAAGTTTTAATTTTTTTAAAGGAAATTCAACATCCAAAAGTATAATATTTCATAAAACTCGAATCGTACTTTTGGATCAGGAACACATATTTATGAAACAAAGTGAACAATAATTAACAGCAAACTTTAGGGCTGCATTCACACCGATGTTAAAAGTCACTGATTGAATTTTTTTACCAATGATGCATGCTTCAAAAATTCTTCTTCTCATTAAGAAAATCCAATTATAAGGTTTAGAAAAAATAATGACAAATTAAGAGCTCGAGAACCCTTACATAAAAATGATTTTTGCATTGTCTTTATTTTTCCAAAGCAGTTCTCTTGAACAAAAAAAATCCAACTTAAATTAAAATAATATATCAATTCCGAAAAGAAATTACCCAGTGAGAAAATATCAAATTATGGAAGATTTCAGTAGATTACAATCCAATTTCACTGTACAAAAATCCAAATTATAATCGATTGAAATATCCGAAATCAACGATAATTTGATTTTTAATCAAACGATAATCTTATAAATCTGGAAAAATTAATATTTAAAGCATATAATTAAGATTTAATACGATTTTAATCGAAATGGTTTTGGATTTATACGATTATCGTTTGATTAAAAATCAAATTATCTTTGATTTCGAAGATTTCAATGGATTATAATTTGGATTTTAGTACAGTAAAATTCGATTGTAATCTACTGAAATCTTCCATAATTTGATAATTTTTCACTGCGTAGAAAAGAGTGAAACAGAAACGCTATTTGCTACATGATCTTAGTTTCACGTAATTCATATAATGTAGTTTTATCAATATCTGTCTGTACGATAATTGAGCTGAGTGGTTGATATCGCTGACTTCGAGTTTAACAGTGTACAAAAAATATGATGACGTTCGAAACCGATGACCGGCGCAAAACTGTAAACAATCAAAAATTGAATCATTTGATGAAAATGTAGTAAGGTAACATAGAAACAAATTCTGAATATAGTTTACCAATACAGCAACCTTAGAATCTAATAAAAGTTTTTTTTTATTGGATAATATATTTCAGCCCTTACAAGCGCTGAAGTTTGATTTTAAGCACTTTTAAGGCACTTGAAAAATGTGCGCTTGCAAGCGCTTTTTAAGCTCAAATTTAAGCCTGTTTAAGCTAGCTTTTTTGCTGAAATTTTCACATGGGTTATACGTTTCACTAAATTGCTATTGATTAAACGAAAATAATGTTGTAATGGTAAAATCAATTACCTAATGTCATTGACGAATATACTTATTTAGGTATATTCTATTTCTGCCCCTATACACAGACACCCGAAGTCTAATTTGTCTTCTTCATAAGGACAAGGAAATGTGAAAAACTAGCGCCATACACTGAAAGAAAAAAAGGTGCCACACGAAACCCTAAAGGGTTCCGGTTTTTGCAACGAAATCGAAACCCTTTGAGGTTTCGTAGACATTAGGTTTCGTAAAAAGTCTTCATTTTTAATAGCCGATATCGAGCCTTTCGTACTTGGAGTTCTTTACAATTGACAATTCAACATTGAATGTAAGTCTCGTCGAATGCTGTTTCTATTGCGGAAGTATTTTTCCACCAGCATTCAATGCTGAAACCTCCCACGTACTAAAAAAACCAAGTCCTGTGAAAACCAGTAGAAAAGTAAGAGTGAATCACTGTATCCTGTAGCAAAACACATGTTATCGCGGAAGCATGAATGCAGTATTTCGAACACAAACTTTCCTAAATTTTTTCCCATGATTTATGTGGCTTCTTGCGGAAAGACACACCAACTAACTCGGAACTCACTAGAAAAAATGAGGAAAGTTTTTGGTCAGAAGACTACTTCCATGTTCCAGCGATGCCACGTGTATTCCAACAGAATGCCGCAATTTTCAGGCATTTTTTCTGCTAGTTCCTCCAGATTTCGATGGGCGAAACGAACGACATGGGATGTTTGACCTAAATAGAAAAAGAACATTTCATCCTATTGTAACTTCTGAAATCAAACTCACCATTCTTATTTGTTCATCTAACAACTGATCTAAATAAAAATAAAATATTTTATCAGGTTTTAACTGTCAAAATCGAACTCACCATTAGTATTTGTTCAGCTAGCAAATGATCTAACCCAGGTCGAAAAATCCGACAATAAGTCTTGCAAGATCAGATGAAATCCTACAAA